>WBNH01004430.1:33454-98956 GCA_013401255.1 Urocolius indicus | reverse complement strand
GGTGGTAATTCGGTTTTTGGGGCTTCGGGTTTGATTTTTAGTTTTGGGTTTTTTTTTTTTTTTTTTTTTTTTTTTTTTTTTTTTTTTTTTTTTGTTTGTTTCACTGTGAAACAAGGAATAAAAGTTACACAAAACAAAATGTGAAAGGCTTGCCTCCATGGCAGAGCTCCGTGGGCTTCAGTTGAGGTTCGGTCTGACTCTTATCTCTTGAGAAAAGAAGAGCAGATCCCCTAGGAACAGTCAGCCTTTGTGGGAATGAAATGTGAAGCGTTCTTCAGACAGGCCCTGCAGGACGGGATCTCTCCTTTTATAACCAATATTTCCAGCGACCTGAAAAAGTCCTCTTAAGTCAACGTCTCTAGTATTTATTACTTCTATACTGATCTAGGAACCTAGGTTTTGTTTCTGGAGTATAAGAATTCTCTTCAACTATATTGATTTCAAAATTTTCCATCACTCCGAGAAACGTCAGTAGTGAAGAAGCGGAGAGAGAGTTGACCCTAACTTCCATTTTTAACTCATCCATCCCGTTGTGTAAGCTGTGTTGGAAGGAGTCACACAGAAGTCCGTGGCTATCAAACATTCAAGGCACCTCTGCTGGTAGCAGTCTTGGAGAGGGCACAGCTAATTTTGAGCACAGCATTCCTGATGTCAGTATAACTGTTACAGGAAACAAGATATCAATGGCATATATCTCTCTGCTCTAATTTTAGTAATCCCCATAACAAAATGTCAGAACAGTACTAAAGAGAGTGAACTTCACCTCCAAAAAGGGATTCTTTTTTGTGTGTGTAATATTTTCTTTAATCAAGTGAGTTTCATTTTACCTGACTGACATTTATATGCTCAAATCACTGCTTTGCATTGTGATTTTTTTAGTGCACTGGTGATTATGTTAACAAGAGAAACGATCATCTTGGTGCATTCAGACACTGAACTTTAGTATTAGAGTCCCTGTGATTATACTTAATAAGCAAGTGGCTTTTTTTTCAGCCTAAGATACTAGAAGTTGCCATCTTTCAGGGTTGGAGTTTTCCTGCACTTGGTAATTCATTACCTGTGCATTAACAACTTCCTCTTTTTACAAATACTTGTGCTTCCTTTACTCCTGATTTTGTGCACTGCTCTGGCTAATAGGTGTTTTAATACAGTTAATCACATGACTGTCATGTAATTTGGTAAAAGTTACTGTTTAAGCACTTAAATCTGTTTCAGTCACTAGAAAGGACTCTGTAATTAGTCATGCACGTTACTGTGACCCTCACACCTGCAAGTGGAAATCTCTTCTGAAACCTGTTGACTAAGCTGAATTTTTCAGGTCCTCAGCAGGACCACAGTATGGTTTTAGGTCCTGATGTTTTGACTTAATTTTGTTCTCACTGTCATGGTTATCTTAAGCCTAAACGTTGCTCTTTCTTTGTGTGTGTGACCTGAGGCACGTATAGAAAACTCCTTTTTGTTTGTTGAGCTCTCTGAAAGTTTAACAATTTGTACATTGTAGATTACACACAAGCATGTATCATTCTACGGTTAAAAGCATAAGGGATTTGGTGCTTTTAGTGAACCCTCGATGGAGAATGAAGGGATTTGAAATACTTTCTGTTTTGAAATGTGTTCTTATTTTTTTTGTTTGTTTGTTTTAGCTGTTTTCCTGAGTCAGCTTAATATACAGACTTGGTAAACCTAAATACTATATAATCCAAAATCTGCGTAAAATTATGTGTAGTCTGATGAGTTTTGCTGTATTTTGATTTTAAGACTTTTATGTAGCAAAGAGGAACAAATTGGAACGGGGAGGAATAGTGCCATGTGAGTAAAGGACTACATGGAAAGTGTCTAAAGATCAAAATTCAGAGAGTAGAGAGAGATGATGCTGCAGAAATATATTGTTCTACCAGAAATCTTGGCAGACGTGTTAGTATCTTCCTTCTTAACATAATATTGAATTATGATTTTTCAATTGCAGAGTAAAAATACCTCCCAATAAAGTGATTTTTGTCTTTCTTTTTCTTGAGGTTTTGAGCTACAGTTCCGCTTGGGCCCAACGCTTCAAGGCAAGCCCGTTACTGTGTACACAAATTATCCAGCTTCTGGAGAAGTATTTGATCGCCACAAGTTCAGGACACTATCGTGGCACAATCCCACAGGAAAAGAAGATGACTCTGATAAATACTGCAAGCTGGATCTCCAGATTTCTGGGTCATACCAGTACTATTTCAGTCTTGGGTAAGTGAAATTCTGTTTTTACAGCCATATGCAGCCTACTCCCTTGGTCTACGTTTTAACCTGAAGAAATGACTGTTAAAGATACATGAAAGAATTGACATTTCAACCATGAGGCCTGCTAATGGAAGACAGTAGCTGTGGTGTTTGTTTAATACTTTGTGATGCAAAGATATTCTGGAGAATATACAGAACAAAGCTGATCCTTTTCCTTCGAATGTTGGAAAAGTAAGCCGTTTGTACAAGTTTTCACAGTCACCAGTGTTCTGAGGACCTTTCACTTTCTTCATTGACTTTGAAGATTGTTCTCTGTTCCAGGGGTTCTGGTATTCTTTACTCCACGTTCTTTTCTTCCACCTTTGTTTCAACACGACAAGTGCAGAAGAGAACGGCAGTGTCTGTAATAGTTTGTAGCCTGGTATTCTGAGCTGCTGGAAGACGGGTGGTTAAAGTGCCTCAGACTTAAAAGGGAATTTAGCTTGGATGTTTTCCTGAGAATAATGCTCCAAGTGGAGGTCTTTGTAGAAAAGACAGGTGGTCATACTTGCATTGTCTGCATCATAAAAGGAAGAATCGGTAGCCTGTCTCAGAAAAGAGCTACAAAGGTAGCTCAATTTTGGCAGGGAATTTAGAGCTCTTCACTTCAAATACATTGTTGTAAGTTCACTTGATGCCTGAGAGTTGGACAGCTCTTCAGTGTTTCCTGTTTTCTTCGGGTGTTCTTCAGTCCTGTTCCCCAGCTCCCCACAGCTGCTCTACTAAGCTATTGAAATAGCTGTGCTTGTTGCATTCTCTTTATGAAACTGTCTGTCTCTGTTTCTGAAACAATGGATGTTTACTATACCAACGACAATTAATTTTTCCTAGAAATGAAAAAAGTGGTGGAGGTTACATAGTCGTGGATCCTATTCTGCGTGTCGGAGCCGATAATCGTGTGTTACCTCTGGATTGTGTTACGCTGCAGACGTTCCTCGCTAAGTGTCTGGGACCCTTTCATGAATGGGAAGACAGGCTTAAAGTTGCAAAAGAAACAGGTAATGCCAACACACATTTTTATCTCGTGAGCAAAACCCGAAATTACGTTGTTGCACTGTGAACAGTCCATTTGTTCTCTAGTTGTAGGCTAAATATTTTCCACTGGATTCGGTTAACAGATGAAGTTAGTGAAGTAACGAAAATATTTGCAGAGGTGCAACATTCAGGGATTTCCTAATGTAGGAAACCACGTTTGGTTTATGGTTTTGGTTTCAGATAGACTTGGAAGTTTGTAGATCTGACACGGTGATTTTTTTTTTTTTAAAGCTTCTGTTGTGTAGAATTTGAAGGAGAAGATTGAGAGTGATTTACATTGGTTATTCCAAACACTAGATCTAAGTACACGTCAGGACTAATTGACTATGCTTGTTCTGTAGCTTTGACTGAAATTTGTTTTTCACACCAAATAAATGGCTTCTTGTTACATAGGTTACAACATGATTCATTTCACACCGCTGCAGAAGCTGGGACTGTCTAGATCATGTTATTCACTGGCTGATCAATTAGAAGTAAATCCTGAATTTTCAAGCAATAATAAAAAGTGCACTTGGAGTGATATAGGAGCTCTTGTGGAAAAATTACAAAACGAATGGAATATGCTTTGCATCACAGACGTAGTCTACAATCATACTGGTAGGACTTCTGTGTGTGTTAATAATCAGATTTGTCCTGTATTTCATTATTTTCCTTAACAGGGAAGATGTCATGTTATTTGACTACATTTGTTCAGAGTTCAAAGTAATCTTCATCAGGATACATGACTAAATGTTATACTGTGGTGAAAGGGTGTTAAGAAGTGTTTTCTAACGTTATAGATGAGCGTGATCCAGACATCATTAGGCAAAGTGTAATTGATGGCTTTGTTTTCTGGTTTTAAGCTTTCAGACTTGATTTTTTTCCTCCTGTCTTTGTTGTTTACATTCAAAACCTCTTGATTTGCCAGCTTCAAACTTTGTTAAATGCCAAATTTAGCATAAGCAGAAAGACACATTGGATAAATGTCTGAGTAAGCAATAATGTTCCACATGCCTGGAGAGAGTTGAGATAAGAAATTGGGCAAATAGCTTTTGAGATTCTCTTTTGTCTGGATCTTGACTAGATGGAAATTTAAGTTTACTCTTTTATTCTTTTGTTTTTCTTTTTAATTGAACAGTATTTTCTAGTAGTTTAATTAAATCCTGCACATTAAGGTGATTTAGTTGTAGAACATATTTTATAGACACATTTGAATATGACACAAGATGTGTAGTCAGTTACTTTGAGCAGATTAGGAGTACCTGCACATCATTATTAATTCTACAGCGTGCCTGCATTAAAAGCTTAAGTTGACTCACAGTAAATCCTGTAATGCTGATAATTCTAACAACTCATAACCCTTCAGTTCACAGTGTTGTATCTGGGTAGTTTCAGCTTTCTAACTGAGACTGCTGTATGAAAATGGCAGTTTTCCCCCTCTGTTCCTGACGCACAGTCAGACAGCTCACTTGGAATATTAAGTAGTTTAGTTAAAGTGTTAGGTTTTTACACTAGAATGGAGAAGAGACTGCTTGCACAGTAGAATGTTTTAATTAACTGTCTCTGATAGATACAGGGTTTTTTTTCTTCTTGGTCATACTTCCAAAATAACAATTCTCTCTGCTACGTCTGTATTTCCTCATACGGCTGCATGCACACTACTGGCTATGTCAGAGTATTATACTCATTTTCTACTGAAGGCTCCTTGCATGATGTTCAGCCTATCTTCTGGTGCTTGTTGGTGTTTGAGGAAGGTTGGAAAGAAGACACCGTGGTGTGTGTTTTGATCTGAACTAGTGTTCCATTTGTGTGCAGCAGACAATGCGTTCATATTCTTGTGTAAGACTTGCTGGCACGTCTCCCCCCAAGTCTGCTTCTGATGTACGTAGCAGTGTCACAGCTAATTCTGACCTTTAACTTACATTTTTCATTCAGTATTTCTTGAGTGAGGCATGTGCACTCTTGCTCTCTGTCTGTGTGTGTGTAACATCTGAGAGGGTTAAGAATATTAAAATAAAAGAATCAACTTAGGCCATCCTAAATCTGTCTGGGCTTGGGATGCGTGTTTGCCTTTCAATACAGAGCATTTCACATCCATTATCTGATGTGTTTCCTGCAACAGAAATGTGATTATTTTTTAGTTGGTGTTTTAGGATTGGCAGTACTATTGCATATTTTTATGTAATTAACAAAAAGCTTATCTGCAGTCTCTGCAACTGTATTTGTTGCAAAACAAATGGCTATCAGTAATGCACACCTCTCTATAAGACACAGTTTTCTATTGACATGGAAAACTGTAGCTAAGCTGTGAAACAAGTATACATGCTTTAACTTCTTGGTGTTAAGACATTTGCACAGAACAGCTAAGTATTCAGCTTGTGTACTCACTTTCTTTTCTCCCTCCTGTCTCTTTCTTAAATAAGCTACGAACAGTGAATGGCTCAGGATGCATCCAGAATGTGGCTATAACCTTGTAAATTCTCCTCACCTGAAGCCCGCGTGGGTCTTGGATAGAGCTCTGTGGCACTTGACCTGCATGGTGGCTGATGGAAAGTGCGTTGCTAAAGGAGTCCCTCCGTCCATTGAAAATGATCATCATCTGAATGTAAGTGAATGAGAACTTAAGTACGAGCTAATGAACACTATAAATAGCTGAATAAACCTTTAAGATTGTGGAAGTGCACAAAAATTGTGTGTACTTTGCAGATATATTTAATGAAATAACCCTTTACTCTCCCAATTATTTTCTTTCTGAACAATTCAGACGAGCCCTCAGCTTTTCTTAGTTATATTATTCATCACCATTATTAACTAACACGGCTTCTTTTTCACAGTGTCTCCGTAAAATAATTTGGGAAGATGTATATCCAAAAATCAAGCTATGGGAGTTTTTCCAAGTGGATGTTAACAAAGCTGTGCAGCAATTTAAAACTCTTCTAACTCAAGGTAGAGTATGTTGTTGAAGCACGTGGATTATATATTTATAGTTAAAGTAAGTTATAGGTAAACTTTACAATTAGGTGGAATACAAAATAACCCCACTGTTTGCTATGTGAGAAGTCTACCACGCTGACAAGAATGCTTCGAGGGCTAGGAAAGCCTTTGAAAATTTTGCGCCCCTTCAAGGCCTCAACCTACCCATATCCTGCTTATGCTAGAATCAGAAAAGTCCTATCTTTACGTTTCACATACTTTGTTCTACCTTGTTCTTAGGCAAAATGAGCACTAAATCCGATCCAAATCAACATCTTCAAATAGTTCAGGACCCTGAATACCGACGGTTTGGCTCTACGGTGGATATGAACATAGCTTTGGCAACATTCATACCACACAGGTATTGTATTCTTGATTCCAAGTTATAATCAGGAGTGAAATGGTATGCTGAAGTTTTAAACATAAATGATTCTGATAGTTCTGTGCTTTTGCTCTCCTCCTGATAAGCAATGGACCAGCCGCAATAGAAGAATGTTGTAACTGGTTTCGCAAGAGGATTGAGGAACTGAATGCTGAACAGTACAGACAAACTATTCACCATCAAGAGCAGGTCTTATAATTACTGTTTTTTAATGCTGAATTGTTTGAAATTGCAAATAAGTGCAGGCATCTCAATAATGCATCACTGAATTCTTCCTAGGCTGTGAATTGTCTTGCGGGGACTGTGGTTTACGAGCGACTGGCCGGTCATGGCCCTAAGCTGGGTCCTATCACTAGAAAAGATCCTTTAGTTACCAGGTATGTTTTTGTTTGTTTGGAAGCCATTAGAATCCACCAAGGGAAAGTAAGTTCAAAGTTCAGTAAAATATGCATTAGTATGTACATGTTTTTTCTTTCCCTTGGACAAATGCCGCTTAATGAATTGACTCTTTAAGCAACTGTGGTAACTGTTTAACAAACAGAAGTGACCAGAGAGCATGAAACAATACTCAGAGCAACTGAGACATTACATAGTGTAAACTGCTCTTGTGGGAAGAAGACAGGTGGATCTGGGAAAGCTTACACCTTGCAGATTTGGTGTACTTGATGCCACTCGTGTATCTGAAGAGCTAGGGCTATAATCTTGCATTGCCAGCTGACACCACGATAGTGGCAACACCTGTCCTTTCTTCTTCAAGGCATGGTACAGAATAGAAAACTTCTTGTCATTTATAGTGTAGCAGCTGCCTGTTTTGTATCTGTTTTATTTACAAGCCAGTTCAGAGTGGATATTTTATTTTCAAAGACAACAAATCCCAGCTTAGATTGCCTTATGTATGATTTCTATTTTTCTTCTTCTTGGTTATTTAATTGCCTGTCTATTCCATAGGTATTTTACTTATCCCTTCAAAGAGCTGACTGTGGAGGAAGAAGAAACTATGATACATCAGCCAGATAAAGCTTGTTATTTCATGGCTCATAATGGCTGGGTTATGGGAGATGATCCGCTCAGAAACTTTGCAGAACCAGGTTTGTAAAAGAACTTTGAGTTGTCTTATAAACATTTTGGTATTCTAGACAAAGCATAAAAGGATTTCATTTAATCCATCTGCTTTCCAAATGTATTCCTGTGAAGCTGCAGAATAGCAGATTCTCAGTTTATGGCAGTTTTATCTCCCATTCAGCATAAAGGTCAACTGTAAGAACTGAGGTTTGAGATCCAGTTTTGCAAGATTTGAGAGGGAAGTTAACTGTCTTTCTGACACAGAAATGGCATCCTGCTTCCCCACTTTAGTCACTGAGTTTTTTGCTTACTTTGTTCCAAGCCCACTGCTTGTTAGCATTTCCATAGAGAGTGACAGCGTGACAGAAAAAGGTGGATAGTATTTTACTGGATTAGTGAACAAGAACTGGATCCTTAAAAGGTCCAGTGAGTGGCAGGCAGTCATAAAGTGACCCAGTTAATCCAAATGAAGTATGCAGATTACTTCTGAAGGTAAAATAGAGTAAGAAATCACCAAAATACTTCATTCCAGCTCCTTCGGGGACAGTGTTGATATCCAGTGCAAGCAAGGCTGGCAACTCTTGTTTCCAGAATAGCTGTTCCCTTTGTAAATGGAATCAAACCAAGGCCAGCTTAATTTAAATTAAAAACATCTACGAGTTTACTGAGTGTGCTTTAGAAGGTAACGTGATTGATACTCCAGAATGATCTGTACTTGGCAAGCTACTTGTTTCTGCAAAATAATTTACAACCCTTTCACTGTTTTTATTTGCTGCCTTTTTACTTCCTTCGCAAGGATGAAAATAATAGCATATTTCAAGGATGGTTTTGTTCAGTTGTCTTTCAGATAATTGCTCTTTCTCCTGAGCAGACTTCTGTATTTTTTTACCATCAGTCACTGCCTTTATTTAGCATACCTACAGAGTTTGCTCTTTCAACTTGTCTGCAGCTTTTTGAGTGCTTTATACTTGTGTTATACCTTGGTTTTATGCCACACGTTATTTCAACCTTGTTGTCTGCTGTTAACAGAAGATAAAACTTGAAATGGTGGCTGTAGCAGTGTATTTTTGTTAACACAGTGAGATACTGCTTTGAATGTGGCCAGTGTAAACACCAAACTACTGATTTTGTTCATTTCTTTGCTGCCTATTTTTTTTTCTCTAGTACAGCTTTTATGTGCTTTGAAGAATTGAATTTTATTGAAATCTGAAGAATGGTTTCAGTATATTTCATTGGAGTGGTCTGAAGTTACACATCAGCACAGAGTATAGAGATTTGGAGTTGATATAGTTACTATTAAGATTTTTACTTTTCATTATAGTGCTCTCCTGCTCTTCCACTAGTAGAAGATGAAACACCATATGTTAATTTTGGTGCACGTTCTCCGCTATACAGTGAGTTATTTCCCTTTCAGGTTCAAACGTTTACTTGAGAAGAGAGCTTATTTGCTGGGGAGACAGCGTGAAGCTGCGTTACGGTAATAAACCTGAAGACTGTCCCTACCTCTGGGCACATATGAAAAAATACACTGAAATCACTGCCAAATATTTCCACGGTGTTCGTCTTGACAACTGTCACTCCACACCTATCCATGTAGCTGAGGTACGCAGAACTAAGCATGTTTGTTACGAAGCAGCTTCTGTGAAGCGAGTCCTGTGCTGTTGCTACAAGATGTGCAGTATCTGCAAGGCAGAATTATGGTGTGAATTAATCTTCCTCGTAGCGTATGCAAGGTTTCTAGAGTGATGTTTAGGTATATTTTCAGCTACTTTTAAACAGTTAGTAGAGTGGTGTGGCTGTATCTTTTGGTTCTCTACTTTAGCTGAAATATTGTGGTTGGGGATCCGCATGGCTAATGCTTCCCTCGTGTAGCCGTGGACTTGGTGCAGTGACTGCCAGTACACACTATGTCAGTTTTAACTGGGATCATTGCCCAGACTCGGTTGAAAGTCATGTTTCTTTGGCATGTATATTTTGCAACGTCTGAATTAACAGGAAGTGATTTATTTCTCAAAATGTTGAAGCTGGTAAGCCTGCCAGACTTTTTCAGGTATTGCTTATACCTGAATGCTTAATTTTGTTTTGCCATAGAACCGACTACTCTCAGGCACTGTACTTATCTACTAGATTAGCTTTCAAAAGATCTTAGTGCAGCTTATTAGTGCTTAGTCTTAGCTGGGTTACAGATCTTCCCTGAATCTATGAAGAGCTCTCTACACCAAGTTAACTTGCCCACAAAAAAAGTTGTAAGTGTAATGCAGCCATTTCAATGCTTCTGCTGTTCCATCATTTATTGTTACTCTTTTGTGAGTGGTAACTTCAAAGACTTCAAAGTCTTTTTAAAGAGACCTAAAGTCTTCCTCAGTTTTTGTACCTTAACAGATATCTCTTGCCTTTGTTCTTGCATTTTGACTTAAGATTTTGTTTAAATACAAAGCTGCAATCAGCTTAAAGTCTTCAGAGCGATTCCTAGAATCGCTAGTGAGTCCATCAGCTCTGTAAAATGCACAGATGGTTTCATCAATCCTACCTGTTACTAATATTTTTTTAATCAACTGCATAGACGAGTGACTCGTTTTATGTTTGATTAACATCCATTTTAACACTTGCATATACAAAGCTGACAATGAACCTCTTGCATTAAAAATGTATTGTGATCTATAGGAGATGCTAGCAACAGCCAGATCAGTCAGACCTAATCTTTATGTGATAGCTGAACTCTTCACGGGCAGTGAGTACATTGACAATGTTTTTGTCAACCGCCTGGGGATTACCAGCCTGATTAGAGGTACAACAAGAAGTTGAAAATTCTGTAGGACTCTTGTGTATGGTTTGGAGTTTTTTAATGTCAAACTAACATTGGTTTGCTTTTTTTTTTTGTTTGTTTTTCTTACTTATTCATGTGTTTTGCTTATGCAACTACCTTTTCTTCGTGTTCTATTTAACTTTTCCTGTGCTGTATGCTAATTCTTGGTTTTGCTTATGTTCGTGTGTCCTCTTCTGTGTAACAACTTTTTTGTTCCTTAATTTTGGCTCTCTCTTTGTCTTTGCTGCATGGCATTTTTCCCATTGTCCAATCCCTGCCTAGCTTTGAAACTTGTCCCTTTTTGTATCTACCTTTCCCCTTTCTGTGGCTTTTTTGGCTGTGCTTTTTGCAGTACATGCTGGACACAGCTAGAAAATTGCGAGCCGATTTGTATGTAGTGGCTGAACTGTTCACAGGAAATGAGGAGCTGGACAATGTCTTTGTGAATAGGCTGGGCATTACCTCCTTAATAAGAGGTAGGCTTGCTCTGTATGTGGTCTCTTTCCAACGAGATTATGCACTTTTATTACTTGATGTAATCAGAAGTACAGTTTTATGTGACTCTGATACTCAGCAAAAAATGCAGTGCTGGCTGTAAAATAAGAGAAGACACCCTGCATTAGTTTACAGAAGATTGTTTCACTCTTACTCTAGCGAGAGAAAAAGAAGCTGTAGCACAGTTCTGCTATGTAAGTGCTGCATCGTGTTTGATTTGTTGCATGAGTTTCTTAAAGCCTACTTCCCCTTAGCTTTTTCTACCTTTAGACTTTATAGTAAAATGAAATGCTCCATGTTGTGTATCCCCACTGGAGTACATAGTTATGGGATCTTTTAAAAAACCTTTTTTAATGATTAAAGGCACCAGAAATAACTGAAAGGCTACATTAACATCTCTGTGCATGCTGTTCTCTGGGAGAGTTATTTTTATGCAAACATGCCTTTTGTTCTTTAGAGGCAATGACTGCTTATAATAGCCATGAAGAGGGAAGATTAGTTTATCGTTTTGGAGGTGAACCTGTTGGCTCTTTTGTCCAGCCACGTTTGAGGCCTTTGATGCCAGCTATTGCTCATGCACTGTTTATGGATATCACACACGATAATGAATGTCCCATTCAGGTGAGCACCTAAACCAAAAAACAGAGTTTGTATTTCATATTTTCTGTGTTGATCTGAGTGATGGGAGGCCTTTAGTGCAATCTGGATGGTTTTCCTGAGTGTTCATCAAGTGTTGATGCAGGAATACATCTTTATAGCAAATCCCTCTGATGTTCAAGATTTTGTCTTTCAAGGGAAAAAGTTTATAAGGTGTATATATACTTAATAATGAGCTGGTTTGATTCTCTTTCCAGCTGCTGTTAGTGTCTGCTTGTTAACCTGTTCTTCTTAGCTCCTGGCTTACAGGACAGAATGACAGTGAGTGTTGGGAATAGGGGTGCTAATTTCTGAGGCTTTCTCCGAAGTTGCTTTTGTTGGTGCATTTGTGTTGTGTTGGTTTTTTGGTTCTTTTTTTTTTTTCAGTAGTTCTGCTGTGATTGAGAAAATTATGAACATGTGTTTTGCAACTTCTCTGTTAAACTGAGTATATCTTCACTATGCTGAATTGGGAGGGATGAATTTTGTCTCTCTTTTCACTATTTGTTACCTATTTCTTAATGTAGCACCGATCTGCGTATGATGCTCTACCTAGTGCAATGATTGTTTCCATGGCATGCTGTGCTACAGGAAGCACCAAAGGCTATGATGAACTAGTACCACACCAGGTTTGTGTCTACAGTTTAACTCCCAAGTTATTTTTAAAAACATGGACTTTATTCTTATCATAGAACATATCTTTTAGTGTTGTTTGTTTGAAATTCCAAGCAGTTTGCGTGCTGACATTGCTTTGTATTGTCCAGTTTCATATGGAATCTGAATTGGTTATATAGCTGAGACCTCCAGCTCTTTGTTTGAGTATTTTTATTAGTTACTGTCTGCTTAAATCTTAATTTCTTTACAGATCTCTGTTGTATCTGAAGAGAGGTTTTATGCAAAATGGAATCCATCACCACACCTGACTTCTGCTGGTGAAGTTAATTTCCAAACAGGAATTCTAGCAGGAAGACTGGCCATAAACAGGTTGCATCAGGAGCTGGGGGCTAAAGGCTTCAATCAGGCAAGCAGTGAGGGTAACGCAGCAGTTTCTCCATATTTTATGTTCTGAGTGAGCACAGTTGCAATGGATGTCTCTTCTAGGTGTATGTAGACCAAGTTGATGAAGATATTGTGGCGGTGACAAGACATTGCCCTAACACACACCAGTCAGTTGTGGCTGTGAGTCGAACTGCCTTCAGGGATCCTAAAACTTCCTTCTACAGCAAAGAAGTACCTGAGATGTGTATTCCAGGTAATCAGATTTTCTTTTCAAGAGCTGGCAGGTGTACAAGAAATGCAAGTTATTCTAATTCCATGCTTTTAAACTTAAAACACCTGAAATCAATGTGATGATTTTTGGTATGTAACACACATTTTGTGTGTACTGCCGTGCATGCACCAAAAGGGGTTAAAGAAACAGTAACAATCTTAACCTGGCTTAAGGTTTTCAAAGGTATTCATATTGAGTATGCTTCCTCTATAAGATCCCCGTGAGGGTGTGGTTTTGTTTACTGTCTCTTTTTTCTGAACTGGTAAATAGTTAACAGAGAGATGGTTAATTGTGCAGTTGGGCAAGATTACTGTTCAGGTGAGATACTGGGGAAAAGTGCTCAAATCTCATCGTATATCTCCATGTCATTGCTCTTCAGCTTATGGTTGTATTTTATAGGGTTTTATATATTTTTTTTTAATTTATATAGTTTTTATATGTGATTGTATTTTGTAGTTTTAAAATGCATCTTAAGAAACAACTTTGTACTGCATAAGATAATATATAGATAACACATGCATAATATTAATGAAATATGTGAAGTATTTACTAAATAGTAGCAAAGTATTACGGCTTCTACACATTATCTGGAGGTACTTCTGAGTCAGGAGAAGCTTTTCAAACTAGCTTTTTAAGTTCTCAGTTCTTTCAGTGCATGTGTGTACCTGATTAAGTCAGTCACATTATACGTTAAGACATTTACAAGTGGCTGCAAGACTTGTGTTTATTAGTTTGTAGATTACTGAGAGGATACTGGAATGTTTAAGGTATTCATGTTTGAAGATAAACCATGTGTAGCTGCAGTTTGGAAGCCAATCTAATACAGTTTCCTAAAAGAAGATAAGGAAACTAACAGAGCTGGTGATCAGTAAAAGAAAAGTTGTAATCCACTAATTGTTGACTGATTTTTAGGGTTAATTTATTATGAAATAAGGAGCATACAGTTTTAAACACAATAAAGTCGATGAACATGTAATGGATGTGTATAGGGTACTTGTAAGTGTGTATGTGTATTACATATATGTAAAACACTGCCTCACGTGTTCTGTCGTGTTTGGCTGTTCTTCAGCTGCACCACAGAGACTTAGATTTTGAACATCTAGATTTTTCAGTTTTAGGATTTGTTTCATGTTTTCAAATGAATCACTTTCCATTTGAAGTATCTTAACATCTACAATGTGTTTTTGCTTTCCTTAGGAAAAATAGAAGAAGTGGTATTTGAGGCTAGGACTGTTGAGAGAAGTGCTAGTCCTTACGTGAAAGATAAACGCTTTATAAACGGCCTGCCTAATTTCACGATGGAACTCAGAGAGCATATCCAGGTACCTGCCCTCCTTCACCCTCACTCTGATACAGTGCTTTGTAATTTGTGATGTTTTGTGTTGGAAAAAAAGGCATCGCATTTCAGTTGCAAATGTGTTTTCTTTTCTAAGATTAAAGACAGTAAAATTATAAAGCAAGCTGGAACTGCAATAAAAGGCCCAAATGAATTTGTTCAAGAAATAGAATTTGAAAAGTTAACACCAGGAAGTGTGATAGTATTCAGGTACGTTACTGTCATTGCCAAACGGCTGTTAGCTGAGTCAGAATTCTAGGAGTCTTTGTTTTGAGACTTGAGAATACTTATTTGACCTGCCACGTTTTTACAAGTTGTGCATTCCTGTTTACAGAGTTAGTCTTGATCCAAAGGCACAGGAGGCTGTTGGTGTACTCCGCAACCATTTGATCCAGTTCAGCCCTCATTTTAAATCTGGGAGTCTTCCTGATGATCATTCAGCACCTATATTAAAAACGTTATTTGCTTCGTGAGTATTCTTTAAGTTTCTGCAGTAGAACTGAGAAAGCTACAGTGGGAGTGAGGAACAGGCTGTAAACTTACAGTGAGCGTTTGTTGTTACTATGGATGGATTTGGATTGTCAGAGTGCCATAAAAACTGAGATACTCTTTTTATATGTATAATGCTAAGCAAAGTTAAGGCTTCAAATCTTCCTAGGTTCATTTGTTCACATTCTATGTAGTTGGTGCTTGAGGTACATTTACTAACTTGCAGTGTTTGTTAGTGTTTGGGTGTGACTGATTGGCGTTTGTACTTAATAATGTGTTTCTAAGTAAATACCAAAATATCAGAGTAGAGCAGGCTCTCGATATCCAACATATAATGTAAGACTTGCATTCAGTCTGAAACTAGAGTTGTTTGTGAAATCCTCTCTCTGTTGCCCTACTGACGCTGCTTCTGGCTTTGGAAATATTTTTTTCTCCACTTTTTTCCAGTATTGCATCTAAACTAACTTTGGCTGACCTAAATCAAGTACTGTATAGGTGTGAGGCAGAAGAACAAGAGGATGGTGGTGGTTGTTACAATATACCCAACTGGTCACCACTGAAGTATGCAGGCCTCCAAGGTAAGACTTGCAGCATTCTTTTTTTCTGTCAAGTTTAAAATAGTGCTGCTCAGACTAGATCACACCTTAGTGCTGCTTTATGTAGTGCCATTGTTTGGATAAAAACCACTAAGCTTCTTCTGCTTGACCATGCTGCTAATGACTGTTGTACCCAGGAAGTCACCTACTCAACCAAAAACACTGTCGATACTCTAGGCTACAAAATTCAGTTGCAATATGTGTCTTAACACTAATGCCCTTGCTTTTATCAAAGGAAAATGCATACACTTCCAAAGCAAAGTCACATTAAGTAAACCCTAGGTGTTACTGGATAACTGAGTAGTGATTTATCAAATGTATGAGTTTCACCATACTAGTTATTCCACAGTGATTTCTGTACCTGTCCTGCGTTTGTGCTGAGGAAACAACTTAGATGTACAACTTAGATGTGTGTTAGCTCATCCTGCAGATGAAGTAATGCAGTTAAATCCAGTTAGAGAATCTGTAGCTGTGTGCCTTTTCCTCCTGAGTTGTAGTTGCTGTCTGTGACAATGGTGTGTCTTTTTAATACAGTGTTGGGTTTGTGTCTTCAGGATTAATGTCCGTGATGGCAGACATTAGACCAAAGAATGATTTGGGTCATCCGTTTTGTGATAATTTGAGATCAGGAGACTGGCTGATTGATTACGTCAGTAACCGTCTGATTTCACGGGCAGGAGCCTGTGCAGAAGTGAGTAAAAATATGTATTTGCTGACTTTGGGGTTTTAGACGACTCGTTTGTTTTCAGCAGTTTAAACCTTCTTACCCGACTTGGGCCATAGTGATGCCACTTCACTTGCAGCTTTCTTTTGCTACTCGGTTTAAGTAACTTTTGTGATTTGTGTTTTTGTTGTTTACAAGACTAGCAAAGTGTTCTCTCTTTCTATAGTTGATGATCTTGCCTGTTTATGCCGTAGTATAGGTATAGAACAGGTTTTTCCCTACTACTTTTCTTAGACTTCATCTCTTTGAGCTGAAATTTCGGAACAGGAAACTAGAGCAATTCTACCACAAATATCTAGCATGGTCAACCTCCTAGCTGTGAAGGCTTGCATGCTAGCATTGTTCCTAGTAAACAAAGATAGCCTTGTCTTTGTGGTGATCACACACAACTTGGGTTGAAAAACTGTGACAAATACTTTAGATGAATCCTGAAAGCACTGGGCTTTGAATCCTAGTGTTACCAAATTCTAAATATGTTCTATTTTAATAGGTTGGTAAATGGTTGAAAGCCATGTTTGTCTACCTAAAGAGAGTTCCACGTTACCTCATCCCCTGTTACTTTGATGCCATCTTAGTGGGTGTATACACCACACTTCTGGATGCGGGTTGGCATCAGATGTCTAGGTAAGCTTGGCATATCAGAGCTATAAACATAGCTGTATATGCATTTGTACTTTTAAAGTTTTATCTGCTGGACAATGTAACTTGAGTGTTTCCAAACTCGTCCAAAGGGCAAAATTAGTATTAAATATCAAATCCGTCTTCAAACAGCTTTTGTTGTCTCACCACTTGGACTGGTTCTTGAAATAACCGTTTGATCTTCAGTATCTGCTTCTCCTTTGTTCCTTGAAAGGAAAGGGAGATTGATTTAATGGAGGCTTTGTTCTAGCTATGAACGTTCTGAACAAAGCAATATTGTTTTGTAAAAACCCAGATGTTAAAATGGGAATAGAATTTGGTATGAGTGTGAAATCATGTGGAAAGTAGTGTATTTCATGAAAAAATGCTTGGAAATAAAGTTCTCAGGAATGCAGGTTGCGTTACTTTACACAGTGTAGTGACTGATTCATGATTTACAGTTTTTAGGTTTTTGAATATATATAAAAACATGGTCTTTAAAAATACTGACGAGGCTTGCCAGAAACTTTTGTTCAAATTAAAATATCTTTTATCCTATCGCTTTACTCACATCAAATGAACCAAAACAATTCCCTTTTTTTGTTGCCTTTCCATCAGAACTATTTGATAGAAACACTCCCGTTGGCATTGCTGCATCAAATCAGAAGCTGATCTTGGGCTCCCATTTGGAGAAAAAAATGTTGCTTACAAATTAAATGTTATGTACAAAACGAAAGCAAAACAGCAATGTAAACTAATCTTTAGTTTATTATATTCATTTGAGTCACACAACAGTCTGCTGTGAATGTAAAAAGATACCTCTTATAGACTGATGTTGATGAATGTACAGTTAATGTAATTATGTTTAATCTCAGCTTTGTGCAGAATGGATCAACATTTGTTAAACACCTCTCCTTGGGTTCAGTCCAGATGTGTGGCATCGGAAGATATTCGTGTCTGCCAGCATTGTCTCCTTCCTTACACGATGTTCCTTATAGGCTGAATGAGATTACAAAGGAGAAAGAACAGTGTTGTGTTTCCTTGGCAGCTGGTAAGTGAGGACAACATTTTTTTAAAGAAAAGTCTTCCAAAATAGTGGAGCTGATACATTTTTTTAGCTATATCCACTTCTGTCATCTACAGACAGCCACAAGTATGTTCCTTGCCTGCAATACGAGCACTTAGCATAACAGGCTTTTGTTTATCTCTCTTAAATAATTGAAGAACCAATTTGTAATGGTGTACAAAGGTGAATATATTGTTTACAAGCTCTCAGAAGAGGAAAAAACCATTAGCAGACCACAAGAACACTTGATCTGAAACAGCCTCCAAAAGGAAAGAGCATAAAAGCAGTCAGCAAATAGTGTTTATGCCTCTGAATGTTCTGCCAGGGTCTGGCAGTCTTTGAATTGGGCACTTTCCTATGTCAAAAGTATTATCTTCTGTGTTTAGTGGCTTAGAATGACTTCATTTCTTGTTCTGAGTTGGCCCAGTCCTTTTCTGAAACCATAGAAACTTTTCACATCCCCAGACTCTATGGCATCTATCTCACTGGGCTGTTTTATTTTCTTCTTCTTTTTGCCATCTGTCTCTGTCATGGAATTGCACTGCTTTCAGTTCCCATTTTTAGTGACATTCCATTTGCCTGCTTTAGTGTTACCTAGAAGCACAGAGGCACAATGTTCCTTTAAATTGATAATTATACCAAAGGATTTGATTTTAAAGATGCCCTTTGCATACTCACTGTGTGTTTGAGATTTAACTCAGACATGGGATGTCATTCTCAGCTGCTGTTGTCATATTCTATAAAGCTGCAGAAGTGTGGAGGCCATAAATCAAGCAGGGTATCTTTTGTAGTGTCTGAGGAGAATTTCAGGCTGAAGTGTCCAGTCTTATCCTCTTTATGCTACTGAGATGGCGCGGTGCTCTCAAACTCGTGCCAACGGAGTCTTATAAATCTTGCCGTACTTCTGGCTTTTTGTTTGTTAGTTTTCTTACTACTTGTAAAGGTCCCTTCCAACTCTGCCATTCTATGATTCTGTGATTCTTCTAACTGAAAGAGTGCACTGGATTAAGTCACGGGGTGATTTATTAAAAATGGAAGTGTGTCAGACATACAGGAAATTGTGTTACACCATCTTGAAAAGCTAAAAGATGCTGGTGATTGTTGAGATGTCTTAGTCTAGGAAAAAATACAAATGGATGTATTTCTACTTGCGATCATTTTGTGCATATCTGTGTGCTTGGAGGCTTGTGCCGTATCAATAAATGAGATGAACGATGGCATTTCGTTATAGGTTTACCTCACTTTTCCTCTGGGATTTTCCGCTCCTGGGGCAGGGATACCTTTATTGCACTGAGAGGACTGATGTTAGTCACTGGGCGCTACCTAGAAGCGAGGTAAGGCTGCCTTATTCCAGTACTTACTGGTTTTGCTGGTAGTTCAGAAAAGGCATGCTCTGAAAAACTGAGACATACGCTGTTAGAGCAGTTCTGTGCAGTGTAAAACTTCAGTGGTGCTACGTGGATGGTGGAGTTCTCTCCAGACATTTCTCTTTTTTGCTTCCTTAGCACTGACATGAAGCTGATGTTCTGTATGGATAAGGTAGTTCTAACCTCTGTAACGCTACTGCTTGTTCTTAAACGTTGTGTTTCACACGTACTTGCATCGTTGTTGCTGAGCAATAGTTTAAAAGTCACTTATTCAAAAATGTGAAGTAGCAAGAGAGCATTATTTCGATCAGAAAGGTGTGATTGCATGCCTAGCGTGATTATTTTTGTTGTAATTCCTGGTATTTGTCTGTTAATGCTAGAAACCGGCTAATGGTGAGTTGTTACAACTTGATATCAGTTTGTAAGCTTTGAACCTGAAAAATGAGCCCAGTGTAAGCCAGGTCAATTGGTTTGACATTTTCATTAATCTTTGCACAATTGGCCAACTATTACCTTTCTCACGCAGTAAGATCTGCAGTCTGCCAGTATGTGTGTATTCCCTTGGCAAAGCTAGCTGGAGTCTGTGTTTTCTGCGTCTGCACAACGGCTCTCAAATGACATTTCTCATAACCTCAGTTGCTGTCGCCTCTCTGTATTTTAATAGGAAATTCCCATCTACTCCTGCCCTCTGTCCCCATTCCACCCCACCCATCAGAATGGATTCCAGGGTAATCATAAACATTGTCAATACAAACCTTCCCTCTGACCTCAGCGGCATTTGGATTTGGCTTTTCCATGTTAGCAGATATGTTTTGTACCAACTGAGTAAAATGCTGTGTTGGGGATTTTGTAGGGAATAGATGACTTTTATTGTAGAAGAAATTCATGCTAAATGAAGTAATTTGTAGCTTTCAACAGCAAACTTCTGACATATGTCTTTAAGATTGTGTTTATCTCCTTGCATACCTTGCTATAAAGGTAAACTTGTATGCTTAACTTGTAAATACTTGCTCCAGTAGTGGCCTTGAAAGTAACTGAGTCAAGACTGTCCTTTTCTTTCATTTTAGAAACATCATTTTAGCTTTTGCTGGGACTTTAAGGCATGGTCTCATTCCCAACCTGCTTGGCCAAGGGACGCATGCCAGATACAACTGTCGTGATGCTGTCTGGTGGTGGCTTCAGTGTATCCAGGAGTACTGTAAAATTGTTCCAAATGGATTAGACATTCTCAGGTGTCCTGTCTCTAGGATGTACCCAAGAGATGACTCTTCTCCTCAGCCTGCAGGCACCGTGGTAAAGATCACTTCTGATTTAAGTGCTTAACACAACTGAAAGTCTGTAATGAAAGGATGTAATTGTTCTAGCTACAAGGATCTGTTGCTGTCTGTTGTTGCTAATGGAGAAATTTGATGATAGCACAGGAACTCCGTGTTTTAGTCACTTCACAGTTCTGCTGCATCATAAGATTAAGCAGGTGCAGGGAGTTAGGCTTGGAGAAAAAAATTCTCTTGGCTTCTAAATTTGTTGTTTCCTTTTGGCCTTGAAAAAACTGGGTTAAAAATCGCATGCAATGTATTGCCCTTGACAAAAATGCTGCTGAAAGGGTTAGATGCTTTTCAAGTATCATAAACTAGAGGCTAAGAATTGCTACTGTTTGCACATTAGATGGAGCCTTTGTGCTCGTTTTTTCATCTTGCCTTTCACATACCATCCAACCATTCCATCGACCTAGGATCAGCCACTTTATGAAGTGATACAGGAAGCAATGCAGCGCCACATGGAAGGCATCGACTTCCGAGAGAGGAACGCTGGGCCGCAGATAGACCAGAACATGAGAGATGAAGGTAACGTACGTAGAACGCTTGCTCTGCTCAATCCAACAGGTGCTGATTATGTTGCTTTTCCTCTAGTTGTTGAGTATATTTCTGAAAAATCATGTAATTCAACTGACATTGTATGAATGTAAATATATTTAATGATTTTAAAATGCTTGTTTGTTAGCAGCAACTCTTTGCATGTTCTGGTACAGATTGTCTGTTAACTTAAGTTCACTTCACTTAAAGTTGCCTTCAGAGAAGCCACCTTGGATCTCTTGTTTGGAGGTTTTTCATTCATTTATGTGGGAGGTTTGGGCTGGGGTGAAAGTGGCAGTTGTGGTTGGGTTTTGTTTAAAGTGTAGACTTCACAGGTGATAACTCTTGCTTGGCAGGTTTTAACGTAACTGCAGGCATTGACCCTGAAACGGGCTTTGTCTTTGGAGGGAACCGCTTCAACTGTGGCACTTGGATGGATAAAATGGGAGAGAGCAACAGAGCTCGAAACAGAGGAATCCCAGCTACTCCCAGGTACAAAAGCCCAGGCGTGAGAGGGGGCAGAGGTGGAATTCCTTTTTTTAAACTCCATTCTTCTGCAGAAATACTGTGCCTTCCATTAACACATCTAAGAGGTGATGTCTCAAATGATCTGTTTCTGCCTACTAAAATGTTAATGGTAATCTCTTTCTTTGTGCTCATTTGACTGGAGCATCTTCCTTATGAGGAAAGGCTGTGGGACCTGAGGCTGTTTAGAATGGATAAGAGGAGACTGAGGTGGGGAAGGCGGTGGGGGGAGGATCTCATTAGTATTTACAAATATCTCAATGGTGGGTGTCAGGAAGTTGGGGCAGCACTTCTTTGCGTTGTAGCTAGTGACAGGACAAGGGGTGATGGGATGAAGCTGGAACACAAAATGTTCCATTTAAACATAAGGAAAAACTATTTCACTGTGAGGTGAGGGAGCCCTGGCCCAGGCTGCCCAGGGAGGATGTGGAGGCTCTTCCTCTGGAGGTTCTTCAGAACCTGCCTGGATGCATTCCTGTGTGACCTGATCTAGTTGGGACCTGCTTTAGCAGAGGGGTTGGAATAGATGATCTCTAAAGGTCCCTTCCAAACCCCTACCATTCTGTGATTCTATGCCTAAATAAGATACTTGGAGATTGAAATTTTTTTACCAGCTACCAGACTTTTGTAGCCTTAGTAATTTATGGGCTTTTTTTAATCATCATTATTTCAGAGATGGTTCTGCTGTGGAAATGGTTGGCCTTTGCAAGTCTGCTGTTCGCTGGTTGCTGGATTTATCTGCGAAAAACGTGTTTCCATTCCGTGGAGTCACTGTAAAAAGATATGGTAAAAACAGACACATCTCATAAGTGTATTGCTGGAGTATGAAAATAACTAAAACGATGACAATGTGGCCGTATAACATTAGAAATTATTATCAAGCTACTCACAGTTATGGGATAAAAGGGGGAAAACAAGGATTAAATTCTGTATTTGCTTTAGTTCTTTCATAAGAGCATTGCTTATTTAAGATGTATGTCTGTCTCATAAGTATCCCTAGCACAGTTCTGTTGACTAAAACCTGACGTTTTTCTAGTCTCACTCAAAGTTTCAGTGAGCTGTTCCTATGAGCTGTAGAATTGGCCTAAATGTAGGGTATCGCCAGCTGGAGAGATGGTTGCATTAAGTGTGTCAGGAATTCAGGAAGAGAAATCTTAGTGACACTTATGCTTTGACACTCTTTGAAGTCTCTAAAATAGCAAGAACACGCATACAAAGTGCTATAAAACTTCAATAAACAAACCAGTAGAAATAGACACAGGCATACTTGTGGTGTTGGCACCATGGCTGTTTTCAGGAAAAGAAACACTTTCTGTACCGTCTTGCAGGAAAGGAGGAGATTATCACATACGATGAGTGGAACAGAAAGATTCAAGCACACTTTGAAAGACTGTTCTTCGTCTCTGAGAACCCAGCAGATCCTAATGAGAAACACCCAGATCTCGTTCACAAGCGTGGCATTTATAAGGACAGCTACGGAGCTTCGAGCCCGTGGTGCGATTACCAGCTCCGGCCAAACTTCACGATAGCGATGGTTGTGGTAAGTGAGGCAGAGCTGGGGGAGCACTTGTGCTTAACAGTTCCTTGAATGTGGAGCTGAGCTTGCGCTGTAAAATTCATCTGCATGGCATTGTATCAGGAACACACATTTTCAAAGGTCTTGTTTTCTATGCCTTTAATACTGGTCTGTCTTGGGATATCTGCCAAAAAATGCATCCTGGATGGGACTTACTTAAATGAATCTGCTCTCTATAGCTAATATAAACTTGTAATGATTACTCTCTGTGTGCGTGTGTGTATTTATGTTCAGTATTTACTGAATATCTTTTAATGTTAGGTCTGGGAGGCTGCTTTTCCTGTCAGATTATCTAAAAAGCATGGCTTGTTGGTCTTTATCTGGTTTGTAAAGAGCTCCAGTCATTACATCTGGCAAGTGTATTTAAAATATCGTTAACATTTTCAAAAGCACAGGATATCTTCTGTCTTCTTTCTTACTATGACTTGTAGGTTCCAGAAGTTGGTTCACTAATATAAAACTTGGGCTTTTTGTGGTCTTCTGCATTCATCTTGTGTGTACATGCATGGAGTTTACTCATTAAGTCTTTATTTTATTAGGCCCCTGAGCTGTTCACGCCTGAGAGAGCTTGGAAAGCTTTGCAGATAGCAGAGGAAAAACTGCTTGGTCCATTAGGCATGAAAACCTTAGATCCAGAGTAAGTATAATAGAGAAAAAAGTCAGTCTTCATTATTTGACATGTGAGAGTAGTTATTTCTTTTGTTAAAAGATGCACACATACCTGTGAAATAATGCTGCAATAAATACTTGCAGAGCAATTATTATGCTGTTCTAAAACTCCATACACATGATTTCATTTATGTAGGCCATCACCTTGTGGCTTTGGATGCCACACAGTAAGCAAGTCAAATTTGGTGTCATAAAAAATATATCAAGATACAAATTCAACGACTCCCTGGGATATGGTGCACTCAACTGCTACTGTTTGAGTAACAGCATAAGGGCAAAACTCTGAATTCAAGTCATTCCAAGACTTTAACCATTTTCCTGTTAGTTCAAACTGTACGTGGAGTTCCATTGTCATTTAAATACAGAACCTGGTGGGAACCTCCCTGACTGAACGATCCTGAAGTGTAGATGCTGTGGCAGATTTGGGGTTGGTTTCTGTTTTCTGTTCCTATGTACCTTCTTTTCCTAAGGCTTTGGTTGCATGACTTGATTTTTTTTTTTTCTTTCTTGCAGTGATATGGTTTACTGTGGAGTATATGATAATGCACTTGACAATGACAACTATAACATAGCCAGAGGTTTTAATTATCACCAAGGACCTGTAAGAGCCAGTTTCTTCCATTTCAGAAAAAGTGTTGTCACCTTTTCAAACTGACAGCTGTAACAGTAACCTCTTCTCATTCTTTGCTTAGGAATGGCTGTGGCCAATTGGATATTTCCTTCGTGCCAAGTTGTACTTCTCAAAGTTGATCGGTCCAGAGGTTTATGCAAAAACTGTGATTATGATCAAGAACGTTCTTTCTCGCCACTATGTTCACCTGGAAAGGTAAGACACCAAGTAACACAGATTGAAAACACTAATTCAAACTAGGAGTGTCCACTGTCCCGTTGCATGTAGAAGTACCAATCTACAGTGTCCACAGCATCTCTTTTCTACATGTAAAGCTCACAGCTGTATGTGCTATTGCAGATCTCAAGTCAGGTTCCAAGTAGAGCTGAGATCTGCTTTTTATAGATGGGGCAATTGTGAAGTGTGGGTGAAATGAACTTTATGTAAAAATCAGGGTCTAATTTCATACCAAAAACTGCAGTTCAGAAAAAAAGTGTTGGCAAGTATTAAAGAACAAATGGTGCCTGTAGGATAGCAGGCCTTTAGTCGTGGCTTTCAGTTTCCTACTGAGATCATCCTCTACAAGATTTTCAATATTCCTTTAATTTCAAAGTGTCATCTAACAGCAGTACTTATTTGTTTTTTCTTTTCTCAGATCATCCTGGAAAGGGCTTCCAGAGCTGACCAATGAAAATGGACAGTATTGCCCTTTCAGCTGCGAAACTCAGGCCTGGTCGATTGGTGTTGTCCTTGAAATCCTTTATGACTTGTAAAAGTTTATTTTGATTGATTTGATGAAACTTTTGCAGTCTTAGTATTGAGTATAAACGAACAGTTGGCTTACACAGCAAGGGGAATGAATGTCCTGTTCTGCACAATCACTTAAGCTGTGTCCTGACTTTCAAAGATGCTGAATGGCAGCAGCTCCTACACCCTGTAACTCTGCGGGGCTTGGGCTGGTCTTTTGAAACTCAGGCCATAACAACAAACTCAACTGCAGTGCACACTTAATGCAGAAACTTTTAGTAAGGAGCAATTTTAAGAATATGCACAAACTTAATTTTAAGTAGTTTTGGGTTTTTTTAGACTTTTCAAATCAAAATCTTATGTAACAAAGTGAGGTGTCTCTCCTTCCCGACCTGAAAATGAGTAGCACAGCTCTTATGTTCTGGGTTTTTTTTTCTTTGTCTGTCAAAGAGTAAATGGATGTTTTGCAAATGCATGCTTAAAGAGGAGTAGACTAATCTATAGCTTTCTGAGTTTGACATGCTTTGTGCTGTAGCATATACACTAGTGAGGGTATAACACGTTGTGTCTCTGTTTAAGGATGTTACGGGAAGTTGTGTGTGTTCGGTAGAACACTCCATTAAGCAACCACAGAAACAAAAGCTTACAAATACTGTAATAAACCAAGCTCTGAAGGGATATGTAAAACTTTCAAACACTTCAAACTACACTGGGAGTTCACTTGAGCAATAAAGAGGTAACAGCCTATGCTAATCCACTTTTAAATGTACTGAGGCACTGTGGGCCATGCAGCAAACGTATGTCTTCATTTAAATCAGTTTTTCACCATGAGGTGCATGCAAAGTGCAGTCTGTATGTTGTTAGAGGAGGACAAAACTCAGAACTCAATGTGCTTGAGTGCTGAATTACATTAATTTTTGAAGGTGTATGGTCAAGTCAGCTCCTTCTTAGGAAAGTCTGTCTGTATCAAATCAGGTGGAAGTGTTTAGCATCAATGGGAAGAGATACTAGCCTACCACCACTAGTGAAGAGATGTTTCTACACCAACAAGAAAGAGTAATGCTACCTCTACGTGTTCCTTGGGAATAGCTTTGTGAATGTGATGCCAAATGCATGCATCTGTATGGCTGCATGCCCTTCCCGAGTTCAGGTCATTGTTCCCAAACTGAAGGGTGGTTCACAGGAGTGCAGTTGGTAACTCTCAACTCTTAGTGCAATAAACAGGCAGAAAGTGAGGCTGATGCCACTTCCCAAGTCACGGGGGTGAAAGCAAAACTGATCCTGTGTTTCTTAGCGTTAAACATATGCTGGATAAAATACACAGTTCCAATGCACTAATAACACATAGAGCAACACTTTAGTATATCTGTATCTTAAAACTTCTGTACCCTGTGTCAAGTGCAGTGCAAGTGTGTTGTCCTGTTCAGGGAGATGTGTCACAGTTAAGGCAAGTTAATAGGCTGAAGGTAGATGAATTGTAAGAAGTGGCTCTATTCACAGTATTTATTTGCAAGGTGAGTGTTTGAGCTCCATTGCTGAAGTGTTCAGTGCTTAGAAGTGATGAGCAGAGAAGGCCTGTATTGTACCTCAGCATTTGAGCTGCTGCAGTATGTGGGTTGGGAGGTTACTTTCTCAGCAGAACACAAGACATGTCATTTGGTAGATTAAATGTCAGCCACAGATGATGGGTTTTTTTAATGTGCAAGAGGCAAGCGAAGTATTTTTCATCATGTACTGAAGTTTCCAAAATCTTTGATAATGAGGTTTATGTCTTACTGTATCACTGGCTTCTTACTGCTTTCTTGCATCATTAGTTCTCATTTATTATTTCACAGTATTTTTTTTGTAGCTCCTGTGGTTTAGAAAGCAGGAAAGTGTCACAATTAATTGTTCTTACTTGATGAGAAATTGGAATTGCAGCTTAAGAGCTATGACTGTTGCAAAAGATTTCCATAAGGAGTCAAATCATATATACATTGGCAAGGACATTCTTCCAGTGCTGGAGGGGAAAAACGTGAGAGAAATTGTTCATCAAAACCTCCCTATGGTATTAGAGCTGACTTTCCACTGTCTGGCAAACTGCACTGCTGATAGACACTACACAGATGTCACTGCTGCTGAGGGGGTTTCCTAACTTAATAGTAAAATTGTAAAGGTAAATGCCCACTGCATACCAAATTGCCAATGTATGGAACTTCTAAAGATGCTCATTTATAATGTTTCTTCTGCATTGATTAGTTGAGCATAGTTTTAGTAACAGAGGAAGGTTTTAAACAGGAAAAAAGAATATCTTGTTGGTTGACTTTGCTGTTCCAGTAGCAAGACAAGTAAGAGTTGAGGTTACAACTGCTGAGGGAGTTGGTGGTTGTTTATAGGGTTTGATGATTTGTTTTCTTTGCATTTTTTTGTAATCACAAATCTACTCAACACTCTGTGTCAAGCCACTTTCAAAAGGAAGAGGGAAGAAAGCAATGTCAAATCCAACGCTCACGTGAGCTGGTGTTTATCTGAACTCTATACTGAAGTTGTTGTCCCCTAAAAATAGCTGACTCTATGTTGTCTGATCCTGAACTGTATTTTTATTCATTACTATCACTTACATTATATGTAATCAAAACCTTCTAGTACTGCAAAGCTATAATCAGCAAGGACTGTGAATCCGTCGTGGTCCAGTTGGTGTTTCTCCATCTACATGGTATTGAGACTTTTTCGGTTTCCTTCCTTCCACTTGAAGTAATTTTGACTGTTCCTGGTGTTTGTACACTCAATGGCTCTTGATTTATTCAAAGGCTGTTAATTTGGGAATTCAGGTAAAATGATGTCTCATCCTTGCACTGCATGTTGTAACGTAAAGTGGAAAGGTGGGTTCCACACGTGTCTGTCTAGCACAAGAACACCTGATTTAGAAAATGTCACTATTCATCTGTTTCTGAAATGCACAAAATAAAATGCTCTAACTCAGAGTTCAGCTTTTCGCGTGTTCTGCAGTGGTTGGGGTGGTTTTTTTGAAAGCCAAATAGGAGAGATGCTGCTGCTTGTTCAGGATTTTATGTAGCTGGGAGAAATGATGCACTCGGGCCTAGTGTCAATGTCACAAAGTGCAAACAACAATCATCAGCCCATTAAAGAGCCACATACTTGAGCCCTCTGCACGTATTATGTTCATGCCAGCTCTCTCAGTCTGTGTGTTCCTTACACTATCATTTTAAGGCATGGTATGGCAGATCACCCAAGAGCCCAGTCCTAAGGCATACTGATTGCATCCGGATCAACAGCTGCCTAGATGACAGTCGGGCACTAGTTAACTGTTGTTTCTGTCACTGTAGAGAAAAGATTTCACTGTCCATCTCAGCTTTGTAGCAAGCAATCTCCCTTCACAGATGTCCCTGATAGATAGAATGTGTTTCACAACTCCCTCGTTTCATTGTATGCTTTACACAGTGAGGATATTTTATGTGCAGCCTCCCCCTTGCAGGTGTCTGCACCTCAGATATAAGCACCATGGGCACTTTACACACTCTTTGCTTGCACTTGTCTCACCATTCATCCCTCAACTCCCACTCCAGATGATGCTCGTGTGAAATAAGATATTAAAGGGAAAGGGGTTAATGAGGAGGGTGTATGAGAACCTCTGACAAGGAAGGTTCAGCGTGCCAGGCGCTGGTTGCCTGGAGCCGGGGGCATGGAGCTGGTGTGCATCTCAGCGCCTGCAGCTGAGGGGCAGGTTGGTAGAGATTAAATTAATCACACCCTCTGCTCAAAGGGGTTTTTACCTGCGTCTGGCGTTCATTGGCTATGTTTGACAAACAGTAACACTGTTTACCCCGAGTCATGTAAGCTGGTGTGATTTGTGAGACCCACAAGCACTTCTCTTCCCTCTGTGCATGCCAGAACAATACAACTGCAGATGGAGATGCCTCTTCTGCAATGAGAATGGAAGCTGGCCATGAAAGAAGACACTTGTGCTGCAGCCTGGCAAGAGTCTGAAGTTGGACAATTGGGGCTCAAAGTACTAGTAGTTCCTTGTATTAGATGTTCTAAGAAGCGTGTAGTTCTGTATGTGTGAGTTCTGAGTCTGCCAGATAAACCAGCGCCTCATTCTGTGCAGTGATGAGAAACAGAAGGTGGTATCTTTTAATTGGTTCTGAAGGAAGAAAGACACATGACTTGTGAGTACAGGTATTTTAAATGTGTGCTCTGAAGTGGGTCTGCATCTGTGCCCACACAATGCTCTGAAGTGAGGGTCGGTGACAGCAGTACAAGTCTGAAGGTGTTGTTTGGAGTCACGGTCACACATAGCAAAGTTACAAAAGCTGAAAGAAGTATTTATCGATGTTTTGAGGGGAAAGCTTCTAACAAATGAATACTCTGTTCTTTTGGGGGTTACATTCAGGACCTGTTTCTAAAATGTCTTTGTAGTTTTTCCTTCAGCCGTTATCTATAACGACCCTACTTTCAGCCTAGAGCAGGTGACTGGCATCTGCTCTCATAGTATGCCATGAAAAATTGGTTCCAAATGCAAAGGTTTTGCTCGCAGCTGCTTACCCAGCACCCTGAGCAGCAGCAGGGTGAGGAGGTGAGACTGTCTTAGCAACAGCAGTCGCTGGAGGGCGTCAGGAGGTTAGAAAATGGTTCATGATGCATTCCCACGTGGGGAGAGAGGACAGGAGCGCATCTTTGACAGTTTGATGTTTTCAGTGACAATTGAAGCTAGCGAGGAGATTTGGATACTAAAAAAAGTTCAGGAACCTGTTTATCTGTTTTATTGCAAAGTTCAAGAATCTATTTATCTGCTAAAGAACACGAGACAGTACCATATGAAACCAGGTATCTGTTTATTATTTGTGCTGTGGTTCACTGAACCATTCTGCAATTGCTCACCTTTGTGTCTGCCTTGTTTATACACAAATGAACTTACCGGGCAGGCTGGAAGTGGTTCTTCCTGGGCAGTCTGTCACTATCACTGTGGTTGTTTCAACTGAAGTGTTTTGCTACATGATTTGTCTTTAATCGCATCCAGCTTGCACGCAGCAGATACCCAGGATCATCAGCTGAAAATGATGAACTGCAATTGCAAGCTAAGAATCTGGGACTCAGGGACACCTGTGTGCTGCTTAGATTTAGTCTCCAGAGTTTGCTATGAGAGCCCTTGATCTCACGGAGTGTGAAAGGTTTGTAGGCCTGAGGTTTGTGCTGTGGTATTGTTAAGGCTGTACTCTAGGAATGGAAACCAGTAATGGAAAAGTCTGGATAAGGCACATCAGCAGTAGGAAGGAATGTAAATAGACATGGTAAGAAAAGAGAGAGCAATACGAAATGGTAGATTGTTTTAATTGGTTCTGAACAGCTTTATATAAAATATAATAACAAAAGGAAAAAAACAGAGTCTGTGGCTGAAAAAAATCCAGGTGCATCTGTCCTACAGCTTCGAGCTCTAGCCGCCAGCTTCCCGTGGCTTTTCAAGGGCTGTGTTTGGTAGCAGCCACTCTGTTTTCCAGACAATTTTGTAGTTTGTAAAGCCTATAATCAGTTCCACTGTGACAGCTGTTAAAGAGGTGGTTTGTTTTGTTGTAATGGCTGTCTGGTTAGCGCTGCTCCAGGTCTCCCTCCAGGCCCCCAGAGGCCACGCTGATGTGTTTGGTACCGTTAGGTTATTGCAGAGGTTTTCCCAAGGCCTCCAGACAACGTTCAGCTACATGTGAGCAGCAGATCCCATTACCAGCAGGACCAGGGTAAATATAGGGTAAGTTCCTTCCCATCCCTTGAGTAACTCCAGGATTACTTTTGCATAACTTTGGCTCTAGACAGTTCGTGCACCTTTACAACCATCAGTAGAAAGCAAAAGTCAGAAGTATTAACGCTAGAAACTCTATCTGCTGAAGGGTGGGGGAGCCTACACTGTGACTGTATCCATTGGCACAGCAGGTTCTTTGAAACAGTCATGTATGAGAGGTTTTTGTCTTCCTTGAAGTATAAAGTTGGTACCGTTGTGGAACTCTAACAGAACAGACTTTCAGTTCTGCCATATTCCCCAAAAGCTGATAGATCTTTGTACTTTGGATTTACCAAAGTGGAGAAAACATTCACATGAAGAATATCCATAGAGTGGCAGGGGCTGGAAGGGACCTCTGGGGATCACCTCCTGTGTCCAGTAAGCTGTGCAACAGAGGTAATCTGCAGTCTGTTACCATGATGATAATAAATGTGAGAACTCTGTCCTTTGTTGGACACAGCTGCCTGTGGACCATATTTCCAGATCCTGGAAAGTGGAGGAGAAGGAGGAGGAGAAGATGGTGGTTGAAATGTAGTTTGATTTGGAAGTAGCACCAACTGCCTGGTGAGATTTGTACCCTGGAGTATGTGGTGATCTGTTTTTCTGTCTCCCTAGCTGCACAGTGTGTCCTAGCAGGCATCACAGCCACAGGGCTCTAGTGCTAGTATACTAAAATGGAATAGGGGTCTGAGGGGGAGATCTGGACACAGAGTTCTGGGAAGAGCAGCTTGAGGAACTGATTGTAACCATGGGTACATTGCCAAACTTATTTCAATTGGCACCTGGTTTTCAAGTTCTAGGGTGTCTTTAAGAGGACTCCTTAACTTCTTCATCTTTCACTTCACCCTTCTCAACTATTCCTGAAGTACTACTGTGAATTTCATACAGAAACCATCAAAATCGTAAGTACAGAAACATTAACTACTACTTGTGTTCCAGACTCTAAGGTTTTATGTGCTTGAACTTCACAGGTTGAAGCCTTTTGATGTCACACACAAAAGTAACTCTTAATGGTAATTACTGTAATGGGAACTTCTGTCTCAAAGTTAATTCTCAGCGTTCTCTGTGTTGCTGTAATTATATACTCAGTGTGCTGCTAAGACACTCTTTCAACACGTACATATGTTTGATGTGTGTGTTTTCAAACGTGGGGAGAGCAGCAGAAGTCAAGGATTCTACAGCATCTTCAGCATGCTTTAGTATTAATGTTTTATTAAGTATTGTATTGCATTGAAGTTGTGACACACAGCCATGAGGAGGCTTTGAAACACTGGATTAGTACACAGCACTCACACCAGTCTGTTCCCAGTGCTAAGAGTTCAAAAATTGCTCTGAGTTTAACTGAAAAGATGTTTGTAAAGCATGTAGGTACCTCTGTGGCCTAAACTTTCTTTCTGGAAGCCTGTGACTGAGGACTTTTGGTAACTTCAGGACATGTGGAAGTGGGTGCCAGCTGGTGCCAGTTGGTTAACTCACTTCTGTTTGGAAAGTTTGGGCTTTAGTTTCCTGCTCCACAAGATTCACGGCTCATCCCAGATGAATGCTGCTGGCCAAACCCCTTCATGGCTGCACTGGTGTCTTCTAAGCAGAGAATCACTGATCTAGCTGCTGCTGCTGTTGGATGTGACCTCCAGCCATTGCTGCTCCCATCGCTGGTGCTACTACTGACAGAAAACATCCTCTTCTTGTTAAGGTATGGACAAGGGGTGACTGGTAGTGGGTAATACTCTCAGAGTGTCGAGTCCAGCAGAACATACATCTACAAACAGGAATTCAGTAATTAGTTTCCCACCTGCACTGCATTAATTCTGCCTGCTCACATCACTTAGCATTTGTCTGAGCGCTGCAGTCATCAGGAGCTGCTTATATCTGCCCTGTCATCAGGACTGCCAGGAGTGGTAAGACCTTGGATTCACCCTCCGTATGTGCTTGATATATAATCCTACTGTACACGTGCCAGAGATTATGCAGCACTTTACACTATGCCCAGTGTCACGATGCTTTGCAGTGGGCCTGAAGGTCTGCTTGTGTATGTGTCTTCAGATTGCACTACCTAGAGTTAATTACATACTTATTTATTACAAACTAAGTATCTCTTACAATGTGCAGCTCCTTTGCTGGCCCATCTGTCACATCATACCATGTTTAGCCGTCAGGAAACCTCATCGCTGACCTGGCTGTACACTGCTGTCTGGGCTCTGTTTCTGATTGAGTTTTGAGTTTCATATTGAGTTTTGAGACGTGTCTGGGAGGTTTTAAGAAGTCCAGGACAGGTCTGTCTTTGGATCATCATGTGGCTTTATATAATGAAATGGCTCAAATATCCATTGAGTGCCTTTGGAGATGCTGCCCATCCTGCTGCCTTCTGCAGAAAATTACCTGGCATGTGAGGAACTGGTCCATGAGACCTGTGTCTGCGTATCACTGACATGCAGGCTGAAGGGTTTGTAAGAAAAGATTGTTCCATACTTTAGATCTTTGGATGTGTAGACAACAGGCTTATAGCCTATGATAAAAACTCACTGCCACCACTGGGAACCACCCACTCCTAACTTTGTTTTACTTTCACGTTGATGGAGAAAGCATTGTAAATGAAAAATGTAGGAGAGTCCATGAATCAAAGATGTGTGAAATAAAGAAATGTTCTTTCTGTGAACTTAGAAAGTATTGGGCTCCACAGCTAAATCCATCACTGCCTGGTAATGAGATGTATGCTCTTCCTCAGCTACCTTTTGTGGCTTGAGATATCACTGCATTTTCCTTTCTTCCCTTTTCCTATGTTGCCTTTCACTCCTGTTCTCTCATTATTCCCAGCTGTATGACTTTATTTGAAATACTGCAGTAAGAGTGACCCAGTTTACAGTATCCACTGAATGTCTTGCAGTTGGATGTAGCTGTGGTTTAACCCGTTCAAAGCAAACAAAGGCATATTTATGGCATGGCAGTGCAAGCAATAGGAGAAGTATTCAGCTGTAGCAGATAGGATAATGTGCTTTCTTGAGCTGCTGCAGAAATTCTCGGTGCTTCGTGAATCACTATAAGGTGGTGGATCACTGCCTCGTGGTCCTGCAACATCTGTCCTTGAGTTGGCTCCAAAATACTTTCACTTGCTAAATCTAATTCAAAGATGCATTAAGAATATTTGGAGTACTGTTTCTCTGTAACTGCACTTGCTGCAAGGATGCTGTTATCTTGTGAATGGGTGATGGTAACAAATAGTCTGTCTGTCATATAATGGGTAACAGCCTGCTGCCTTTAATGGGGTACATGAAATCAACACTTCATAAGGGTGCTGATGTATGATCATTGCATTCATACTTATTGCAAGAAAGAAGGCATTCAGTAAGGAATCCATTTAACAGATGGAACATTAGCTTGGGGGAACTCAAGAAAATTAATTTGCTGGTCCTTTTGAGCAGAAACTCTTACCTGACTGTAGTGATCTGACGGCCCAAAGAATGCTGAGCAGTACATTCTTAGTGCAGAGCAAAAATGCTAAAAGAAGTAGGAAGAACAAGAAGACTTGAAGTGCTACATGCTGGCTTATGACCCTGGCTTTCTCTATACCCAGTCACTACAGCTCTGGCACAGCTGTGAGGGATCCTGTACCTACAGCAGCCTTGATGGTCAGCATCAAGGAACCATCATAACTAACCAAATCCCCCTGAAGACAGAGTGGCCTCTGATCTGCACTCAGAGTACAGGGCAGCACTGCCCTGGAAAGCCTCCCCTCCACGGCTGGCCACTGAGCACATCCATCAGCAGCTCACCACCATCCATCCTCGCTAATAACAGCTGTGAAACACTGTGCCATGTTATACCCACTCACAACTGGATCTGGTGTTTTGGAGTCTTCAGAGTGCTGCATTTAGCAGGTTGCAGCAAGAGCAGGGATTTGTGTAATATGGAGAGCTAACACAGAACCTCCTTTTTATATTTAGCATGACTAGTACTGTGCTAGCGTCAGAACTGGCTCTGGGCCAGCAGCAATAAACACAACTGAGGAAACAGGGCTTTGACATAGGAATTCTTTCACTGTTATTAAAACCAAGGTGTGAAACTCAGTAGAGAACTAAGAACACATGTAGTTGGTCTTGGAGGTGACGTGAGGTTGTTGAACTGCAACCAGAAGACTGAGATTTATGCAGCTTGGGGCTGGTTTTTTGTTGTGTGTGGGTTTTTTTAACTGGGCTGGGAAGAACATGGGTATGTGTGAAACCCTTGCTGCTTCTCATCTTGTTCAGCACAACACAATGGTTCTTTAACTGGAGTAGCTTATGGCTGTGTAACACTACTTTCCCTAATTCCTTTAGAGTACATATACCTGGCCTTTTATCCACAGCTGTTTGGGAGATAAAACATTTCTTGTAAAGCCTGAAGTGGTGGCATCACGCTGATACATGCCAATGCTTATTTCTTTTATTTCTATGCTTATTTCTTTACTTACATACATAAATATGCTCGTGCCATTACACAGATGAAGTGCCACTTCTCCTTGGACTGGAAAGCAAAAAAACGGCTCTAGCATGAAGTTAACCTTTGGGTGTGCTGCATTTGACTGTGAGCCTCTCAGAAAACAAACAAATCCCCTGTCTCGTGTTACCAGCATTTCTGTGCACGTTCGGTGGCTGTGGAGCTCCATTCCAGCCTTTGTCCATATCTTGTGGGCATGCAGGGCTTTCCCATGTGGAGGCCTTTTAAATCTTACGTGGTGAAGGTAACGCCTAGTGCTTCTTTACTCTTCCCAGTAGAATACTCTGTGGCTCTGACTGCTCCCTCCATTAGAGTCATCTCCTTCCTTCTCCTCCCTGTCCTCTGGCTAAATGGAGGAGTGGATTGCTAGCAGAGGAGCGTAACACTTCCAATTTGCCACGTAGGTGGTAATTGCTGCATTCCAGAGAGGTTGCCACAGCAGAACCCTCAGAGATACACGTACCTCAAGCAGAAAGTGTAGCTTCATTTCCAGGGCCTGTTGATGTTGTAAGTCGTGTTTACTGTGACAGTGCATTTTAACTCAGCTATTTCAGCTTGAAAAGACCCAAATAGCCAGGTATCTGTTTCCTTGGGTGGCCAGCATCTCACACTAGTTTTCCCTGTCAGTCCTGACACCAAGTGATCTCAGCCATTTCCTCTTCCTCACCTTCCTATTTTCCATCACATAAATATAATTATGATTGATTATACCTAATTAGGATTCATTGTGCATCAAAGCCATAATACTTGGGCTCTGCCTCCAAAAGGTGATAATCTTACACTTAGGCTTAACATCAGTCAGCAATAGCAGAAGACAAGGGGACACTTAGATGGAAGGACAAGAGCGACCACTTCAAAAAGACATGATCTTTGCTTTAGATTAACTAGCCAGGTATTTGTAATTAAGGAAACGCTGAGTTCAAGGCATTTTCTTGACTAGTATGTAGAAGGGAATACTACCAGTGTGAAGTGGTTTCTTTGCTTGTTTCAGAACCTTGAGGGCAGCTGTATTGACCCAACGTATGGAGCACGTGCTCTTCACTGCTCTTGTAAACTGAGGGGCTGTCTGCAGTCCAGTTAGAATGGTACAATGCTGGGGTCTCTGGGTGCCTCATCCCCAGGGTTACATCATAATGAATCAATAGGAACTGGGCTTCTTTGTTTATTCCATTCCCACTGTCCTCCAAAGAAGATTCTCTTCCTCCAAATGCTGGGAGTTGTGTGTATTCTCATATTGTTGCTTCACCAAGAGATCACAGGTGGTTATTGATATGGCACTTGTTTCTCCATGCCTTGAGAACTCGAGGGGAGAATGAAGTGCCTGACAGTCCAGTACTTGAGAAGAAGATTCTGTGGTTTAATAAAATGAAGCCATCTCTGGCTGGGTCTGTGGGATGGGGGATTTTGGATGTTCCAAGGCCTGGTTTGTTAATCAAGCCTTGGGACTGAAAGTTGTTGCCAGAAGGACGTGAATGTTTATAAAGTGACTTTGTAAGCCTTGGAGGTTCTGTGTGATGGAGGAGTCAGCATGTCTCAGCAATGTGATTGAGAGAGAAGAAAGGGGGAAAAAAAGGTCAGAAAAGAAAATGTCAAGAGGCCTCGGTAGAAATGTCTGTTTTCAGCCTCAGGGTCCTTTGTGTGATGCTGCGTTACCTGCAGTGAGCAGCCTTTGCAAGCCAGACTCTATGGCTACTTCACTACCAAGGCATCTATGAAATATCAGCAGCTCTGACCCCTTATCCATTACTGCCCTTCTGCCTATTGCCACGCAATGGGAAAGCCAAACAGAAACCCTGATGCTTTTGTTTTGAAGATGAGTTGGTGGGCATCTGAGGATGAAGTTGATAGGCATTAACAGCCTCTACGCAACCGTGGTGTTTCCTTATAGTGTCAGCTGCTGGAGGAGTGGGACTTCACCTGCTTCTGCCTTTGAAAGTGAAAACAGAGCAGCCCTGGTGACATAGCATCCTGAGAACACATCCTGCAGTGCCTTCTCGCTGCTATGCAGGGTGAAAGGAAGTGCTTGGGAAACAGTCAGGGAATCTTTGGAACTCTCTAGACTCTGATTGACTGACAGTTCCTGAGTGCCTTGCAAGACACACGTCCCAGGCCTGGCTCACCTAGAGGAAACATTTGAATATTAAACAATGAGGATTGGCTCTCTATGCCAAGAAAGGCTGCAGTTACACAGTTTATTTGTGGGCTTCCCTTGTGCCTTCCAAGTCCCTATTGGGGTAGAAATGCATTTGTATTAAGGCAGCATGTGGAAGCCCCAGGAAGGTGTTCTTGTGTTGAGTGTGCTTGCTCCAGGAAGCTCACTGCCTCTGACTGCAAACACAACTTTTAGTTTATGTCATAGGTGTTCTTTTGTTTGTACAAATGTGCTTGAAGATATTATCTAGTGAAATGAAAATCTCTTTACCTTAGTCAGTCTAGAAGGAATTTAGCACAATAAATACATGCAGCATCTCCATGCTGTCTGCTCTCTGTAACTCATCAAGAGCCTTCTGCAAAGAAACACGAGAGAGGTCTTTCACTCTGTGTCCTAAGCCACCAAAGCCAAGCTGCCTTGGATCAATGAATGAAGCAACTTCCAGATGTCAAAACATTTGAAAAGTCGTTTCCACTTACACAGAAAGTAAAAATACATTATCACCAAGAAATGATTTAATTTACACTTAAAAGATTCCTTCTTGATATGGGATGGCAGCCACCTCTTAATAAGAGGAGTGAACTGTTAGTGGGATATGCCGACTCAGCATAAACACAGCCCTTGTGGATCAGGCAGCACAGGGCAGAGTGGAGTTATTGCCAAGGTCAGATGCATTAGAACAAGAGCTGTGAGGAGCCTTGAAAAATGAGGAAGAAGATAGATTCTGCTAAAATAAGGAATACACCTGCCTCAGGTGTGATTTGAAAGTGTACTTGTGGTCTGAACTACAGCATTACTACAGGTGCAGCCAGGCTGTGCCTAGAATCAGGATGACTGCCTGGATCTGAAATCCACCTGTCCTGATGAATTCTCTGTTCTGGATTACAGGGCACATTCTCAGAGTCCATCTTGGCTCATTAAAATCTCCTCATTAAAGTTTTATCAGAAGCACTATGTGACAGTGACACATTTGTGGGTCTCTCGGACAAAGTTTTCGAGGTGCTTCTGCTCAGTCTGTGGCATTTGGACTTTTCCATCTGTGGGTGAATTTACAAAACCTGTTTCCTTCATCCAATCCAAGGCAGGCTGACTGGGCTGTAAGGGAGGATTTTTCAGTTTTCAGGTGAACTCTTCAGGCCAGGAGAGGAAAGGTGTGTCTGTTCTGGTGATCACCTTCACGTTCTTTCTGCTGCGATTCTCAGTAGCTCTTTACTAAACTGTTATTTAGTTAAGCTCACGTTAAGCTACTGATGCTCTTAGGATCGGGTATACCTTATGAGTGTCCTTGGTTCATAAGGATAAAGATTCTACTGGAGGTTATTTATTTTAGAGCAATGAAATGAACATAAATGCTTTATCAGAAGTAACCACGTAGCAGCGAGAGCATTGCTCCCAGAATCTCTGCTGCGTGAGCACACTGTTCCTGGATGCTGTCTCTCTTGAAGTACCCTGCTGTAATTGTCACTTTATTTCACTATTTCCTTCTAAAAAGTCATAGTGTGCTTCTCTGAGACAGAAAGCCACAACAAAAAACCATTTTCTTCAGTTACTCTTCCCTCTGTGGGTGCAGTTGTTGCATTTGTGTGACAAGATCTGCACTGTCACACAGACAAACGTTCGCATGGCCATCTTTTAGACATGTGAAGTCGGATCCTGTAACCTTGCACACAGTTCTGGGCATCACAGATTCTAGAAGCAGCCCAACAGTAATTACTGTGGATTAAAATAAACAGTCTCTGAGTTCTGTGCAGGTGATGGAAGCTTGGTGAAGGTACAGACAGAAAGTGTTTCCTGACTGACCATTCTATACATTGGTTTTAAAAAGATGTAAAGTTAGTGTTAGTGTGTGATTTCTGGCATAAAAATGTTTCATTGGGTAGTATAAAAGCAGCTGACAAGCTGAGGATGTAAGGAAATCATGGACTGTTAGCAATAGTAAATCTTATCTATGCTAAGGTGTCCTAGCACATGAAAGTAGCTCCTGTCCAAGAAACAGTTCTGCTTCCACATCATTGAGAAATCTTCACCTGGACAAATTAATGAATTGAATCACTCGGCAATTTTTTTTTTTTGCTTCTGCTGATTCAAAACAGATTAATGAAAGGAGAGAAGTGATTACTGTTATTTTCATGTACCAATCTGTCCAGGTTCAGAGACTGGTATGCATCAGACTTCTTGTGGCTCATCAATGCAGAAGCAGCAGACCATGTGCAGTGCCACCGATGGGTGTCACCTGCCTCTTCCCGTGTCATGCGTGTCCTTCCTCCTCATTTTCTTAAGCCACATTTCCCATCATCACACAAATGCCAAGGCCTTTCAAGATTAATCTACTCTTTTTTCTTTTTTTTTGTTTTGAGCTGCAAAATAGTTTGGGCACAAAGTTGAAAATGGAGTTGTGATGCAATGCCACCTAATCAGGCCCTTGGAAATAATTGTCACAGGACTGATTTCAGAGTAGGAAGCTATCTGCAGAAATGATAATAGGCATTGCTCAAACCTGTCACACCTCGCTGGTGTTTCTCAGGCCATATAAATAAATAGTCATCTTTGCATGTATAAGTGTATCCACACCTCTCCTCTCCCATTATTTCTGAGCAAAGAAGGGTCCTTCATCTAGATTAGCAGATAGATTGAAGCAGACACCCTCCTGTGTTCATAACACTATCATTTTGATATATATGCGTGTGGAGAGGATAATTACCATTGCTGCTACTATCTGTGACGTTCCTGGTATTGGTTCCCAAGCTTCACTTTTAGAAACCTGGTGTTACTCAGTACCAGAAAAACACAGCTACTTGACACTCCAGCTCAGCTGGTGATACATTTTCTGACACTCAATTCAGCCATTCCTTATTTTTTAGAGGGTTTTTTTTTGGGGGGAAAAAAGTATTCTAAGAAACAGCCGCAGGTTCTGCACTTACAAATCTGCTCCCAGTCCTTACGATATGCTGAGCATGCTCTACAGACAGCTTATGAGTTTTGGTCATGCAATAGGTCGTCCTATAGTGTATGCTATACTTTTAATTTTCATTCCTCATTAGCACTTCAGGTTTGCAGAATTCGCTGTCTTCCTGCATGTCAGGCAAATAATTTCTTTAAAGGCTTTGTTTTTCCTCATTCTGAGCTCTGGAATAGGTCATGGGTCATTAAGTAGGAAATAACTGAGGTTACTAAGGTGCATTACCAACTCCACAACGTTCCAATTCAAGACCAATGCTACCATCCAGCACTTTGGAATGCTTTATTGACCATTGGTCGGCTTGGAAGAAAAGTTATGGTCTGGAAGTATCAGCAGTTCAGTGTCAGCTTCTGGAGCACAGAGCCAGGAAAGAGTAGATATCCTTAGGGTGCTGCAAATTAATTGTAGGGTAAGCCTGATGAAACTGTTCAAAACAGGATATGGTGAAACGCAGAACACTCCCTCTGCTCCCTCACAATTCCCTGCCTCCCCTTTCTATATTCTCCATCAAAATAAATAGCTGTAGCATTAGTGGCACTCTGATTCCAACTAGCTACACTTTCCATTTTAGTTCCTGGGTTGCTGTAGTTGTTAAACACTGGAGACTGAGACTCACAGAGATGTGATTTTTATCTTTCTCCCATTCCACTTGTTATCCTTCATTTGTGCTTGCTTAGATAGCAATTCGGGGTTGTACTGGACCAGTGTTTCTTTAGGTCTGTGAGGATTAACCCTGCTCCCATGTTGCAATAATAAATTCACAGGTGTTCCAAACTTTTCTCTGTAGTGCTTTGCAATGCTGCAGCCTGAGTGGAGTATCTAGGTCTTGTGTTACCCAAGAGCTCAAAAAGCTGTGTTTCACAAGATTTCTGATAGACAAGAAGAGAGACAAAAAGTCTCTGATTAAAGTAAGCACCTACCTAGAAGTTTGTGTCTTGAAGACATTCAAACAAACACTTCTTGGTTTAGAAAATTACTGCTCTGATTTACAGCTGTCGGCACATCCTACATATGTTAACAGCTCTAAGGAAACGTTACTTACAGGTGAGAAAGGTCTCTCTCAGCCAGACACAGACTGCCATTTCCACAAGCAGCACTGCAGATCAATAGCTGCATAATGGTTGTCATCCTCAATCAAAGGCAACATTTGATTACATTTTGGTCCAACCTCATTTTTGGGAGCAAGGAAGTTCTGCAGCAGGAGAGTCTTCCTCCTCTCTACCCAGTAAAGACAAAGCTCTGAGATCTCAGATTGCAAATTCTGCCACGCAAAACTATGAGGTCTGAAAACGAATGATCACTGTTCTCAGTGTTTAAAACACAGGTGATGGGTTTGGATCAGTTTGGGGTTTTTTTTGCATGACTAGAGTGAAGAAGGAAGCTGATATTCTTACATGATCCCTCTACTTCTGGCACTAAGGACACTGTTGAATCTCAAGAGCTGACGATACCATGTTAGTCAAGTGAAAACTGATTTACACATCTATCCTAACTAGCTTGTGTTTCTGTAGCAAGAACCAAGGTTACCATTAACCAAGAGGCCAGGAAATTGTCTGATGTGTTCCCTAGGGCTCCAGCTCACCAGCACACGGGTCAGTGTCAGCCCTTGAGCTGAACCCTTCCAGCAAAGCTGCCCTCTGCAATTAAGACACTTAAACGATTTCAAAGTACAAATTATAAATGTGTAAAAGTTTGGGTACCTTGCAGCTAACCACACAAACGTTGCAATTTGAGGTTTGTTAGGTATTAATTATGAAGAAAAGTTTGTTTTCCAAGCTTGTTAACACTGTATGTTTCGAATATTGAGTTCTAATGAAAGTCAGTTTTTATGCTCTGCAGTGATAAACCTGCTGCCATACCCAGTAAACGTTTCACACCGATGCAGGCAGAAGGAGCACGCTTCAATCAGAGGGCAGCTGGGCTCCTGCTCATTTGGATGGTTGTCTGTGACTTCACTGTTGATATGAGGGGTTTCTATGGAAGAAAATGGAAAGCTTTTAAACAGAGAGGGTATAGTTAGTATTCTGTCAGCCTTTTAGAGGTACTTCCAGATCACTCAGATCTGATGCTTTGGAAATGTTAAACCCTTTGTAATTCTCACTTTGGAGGCTCAGTCCAGTGGAGGATTTGCTGCTCTGGCCTCTTTTCTCCTCTTCTCTCATTTCAGCCATTATATGCTCCTACATTCTTAGCAAGGCATGACAATTTGTGCCATGTAAGAGCTCTGCAGTCATGTCAGGGTAGTTTGTGTAGCTGCACAGTATGGTAAATCCTTTATCATTCCACACAGTTCAAATTAGATGGGGAGAGAGTCAATTGGGGAGTGTGAGAATGAGCTGGCAATTATATACAATACCATGTCAATTTTTTTCCACCAAATACACAGCAAGAGCAAGGTCCAGGAGAAAGTAAGTCGCCTGTGTTCTAAATGCCTCTTCTGGTTTCCCTTAATTTTCTGAATTCCTGATTTGCATGAGCTTGTCACACACATTCTTCCTCCTTACACTTTTCTTGAAGAGTAGTCGGTTTGTACTGGTTTTACATCCCAGCTGTTCAGCACTTTGTTGCTCTACAGTCCTTCAGACAGTATTTCTGCACAAGAAATAGGCCAAATTTTAATACTCTCGACCTTGCCCATTCCAGTTTATCCACTCCCCTGCTGCACATCTCCTAATGCCTACCTTAGTCATGCCAAGCTCACATTTTTCTCCACTGAGTGGTAGGTCCTGCTGCCAGACACTGCCTCCTGAGTTGAAAGTAGGGCTCCTTCTCAGCTGTAAAATCTCTGTGTTGTTCTAAGCAAGCGTAGATTTGTACAGGCCTGCCAGTGACGTGAGCTTACGCGGTGCAATTACTGCATTCCTTCTCCTCAAGCCAGTATTTGGAACTAACGTGCCCTGGTTTCACTTTAAAAACACAGGTCCTAGAGTATACACACTTACTAGAAAAGCCCCAGGTTTAGTGTGTGACCAGTTTTAGGTGCTGGGTAGGCCCCAACATCTGGTTTGTTCAGCAACAAGTGAATCCTTCTTCTTTTAAGATCTGTGGTAAAGTTAATCCAAGTAGTACAGCTGCTGTGGTTTATCTTCTAAAGTGCTTAACACAGGCTCTTTTAAGGCATTTGTTAAGATGATTCTTGTTGCAAAGGCTTACTCAGAGCACAGAAGGAGGCAGGGAATAGTAAGAGAACAGGAGTGGCCCGTTCAGCTGTTCCCTCACCTCATTTGTAGCCTTCACATGAGAATTCGTGATTTGTCACCTACGTCATGTGCTGCTACTGGCAGAATCTGCATTCTTCAGGTAACTGCCAAGCAGAAGCAACCACGGTCATCCTGTCTGACAGATTCTTATTCCAATACTCCCTTGTGACAGTTTTTGACAGTTGCTGCAGTGGATGGCAGTTGTTTCCTTCGTTTTGGGACCCTGGCAAACGCTGTCGTGTGTGTTTCCCAAGGTGCTGCCTGTCCAATGGATCTTTTAATCTGCTGACCCACTATCTGAGTTCTGGACACTTTCATGTCATATCTGGCCTTTTGTTTTGCTTGAGTTGATGGGAATCAGGTCACTGGTGATGGAACTCAAAAGTGCAGCTACTTACAAATCTACTTAAATGGTGTCTTCTGGCTGCACCCAGAACTTGTCACTTTCCAGCGATGCAGCAGTTCAACAGGCACTGGTGTGCTGTGGTGAAATCTTCTGATCTTGAGGATATGAAACCCTGAAAAGGGACTTAGGTGTGAGAGGATCCTTATTCAGCTGTGTGCCTGTGGAGAGGTTGCAAAACGGTGCAATGAAATCTCAGCAGTGGGTTGGCTGGCTCCTTGCCCAGTGTCTGACAGGACATTGTGTGAACTTCACACTTATCTCAAGATCACTTCTTGTTTTCTGCAGTATGGATCTCGTGTGGACACGGAATGCTTCCCACAGACCATTCACTTACAGTCCTGCAGCACTGTGAATTGAATGGGTTAGGTAGAGCCAATGCTGCAGTCTCTGGTGCCACTGCCACTAGAAGACTATTTCAGCTGTGGATTCTCAGTAACCTCACGAAAGCCACGCCTGACCTTTGAGATTGTGCTCTGTGGACAGTGATAGCAGAGCAGCTGGCAGGGCAGGGGGAGAAGCAGAAGAGGCCTCCATGCTGTGTCAGTGCTGCTCAGCAATGACCAACACATCCCTGTGTCAGCAACACTCTTCTCAGCATAAATCCAAAACAGCCCTGTACCAGCTACTAGGAAGAAAATTATCTCTGTTGTAGCCTAAACCATGACACCATCCAAGAGTACGTCAATGCCAGATAGGTTAGTTGAAGACTCATTGTTTGCTAGAACATCAGAGGCAAACATCAACAAGGCAGCGATATCTGTGCTGCTGTCTGTGACTCTGATCAGTCACCTGGTGGGATGTAATAGTCCGTAGCAGATTTCAAAGCCCACAGGCATGTGTCTAAACACTTTGTGAGACGATGCTTGCAGTTAGAGTCTGAGACTAGAGAAAGGATGTGTCGTGGTCTCCCTTCCCACAGATGTACAAGGTGATAACAATTCATCTTGGCTTTGGGGTCTGGGCGGTATGTGCAGAGACCATAAGTGAGGTAAACCACACATTTCTTGGGAAGTTGCTCATTTGATTAGCCAGGCTTGTCCGTGTAACACAGATTCGTGATGTTGCTGTTACAAGGTGACTCTCCTAAATCCTTCCCACCAAACATAACCATGCTATTACCCAGCACTCTGACAGCAGCTTCCTTCCACCCCAGGAGCTCAGCACATTTCACAACCATTAAGCCTCCCAATGAAATAGTTAAATATCATGATCCCATTTTCTAGATGAGACATATAGAGATTAATGGCTTGTTAGAGTGGCACAGGAGATTTGTGACAGAGCAAGGGAGAGATGTCCAGTTCCTCAAGTCACTATGTAACACAGATTAGTGTTTCTCTCTTTCCCCATCCAACACAGCCAACTTCTCCTTTTGGGTTAGCCACAGCCTCCTCGAATCCACATTGACTATTATTTACTTCGCAGAGTTGGTCTTGCAAAAAGATGAGGGTTGGGTGGAAAGCCTGTTTCCTGAGGTGCACAAGAAACACACGGGAAATGCAAATTAACGCAACGTGAGTTAAAAGTGAATTAGATTACAGAAGGTGTCTGTGCTATCAGGGTGTCAAAGGGTCAAAGGCTGTAATTTAACAAACTACTAAATAGTAAAAACGAAAGTAAATGAATGCTCCTTTGCTGCGTGCACGAAGCAGAGCTTTGAAACAGCAGGTTCTGTGTGTTTCACGTGCAGGAACAGAAAAATCACAGTGAAGAAGATATGAAGACATTTCTTAAGACAAAGTTTGGGCATCCGAAGATATAAGATGGAGCTCAGGTTTCTGCCTTACCAGCAAGAAGGAAGAGACATGATGTGTTTTTATCACCCAAAGAGGTGACCCCCACCAAGGACACCGACTGCTCTGATACACAAACACCGGAGTGTGGAATGCATCACATGAATGTTTGCACAGGAGAAGGCATCAGAAGTGTGGGTGGGAAGTTCACTGTAAAAAGGAAATACTTTAGCATGTAAGTTTTATCTTTTTAAGATGTTTCCCTACTTGTTTTGTACTGTGAGGGCTGCATCCTCCAGAGCTTCCCATCTGCGGTGTAACAGTGTCTATACAGGAGGCAGTGTGCTGTTTGTGGTTTGCCTCTGCATGTACACATGCCCATAACATGATTGTGTGAAACTTGAGCTGGTTTATATGGTGTAGAGAGGGAGGGTGGGGTGTTTTAAGTGCAGGAGTAGAAATTGGGAGGTTTGTGTTCTGAGAGAAATATGTGTGTATCCTTGAAAGTAATTGCTGTCTGTATTTATTGTGTGGTCTCTTTGTGCAATGTTGTCTTGCCTGGCTACACAGTTTTAAACTGGAGGAGTCCATTAGCAGGAATTCCTAGCAGAGGTGAAAATAGAGTCCTGGAAATAATCAGGAATCCTAAAACAGCAGCAAAGCCATTAGCTGGGGATTATGCTCAGCCTGACTATCATCCTGGGCTGACGGAGTTTCTCATTTCATTTAAGGCTGGGGTGGAAGATGATACTTATGAAACCTCAAAGATGCTGGCATATGCAGAGAAAGGGGTTGAGTGAACTTCTCAGGGAGTGTCCCAGAGTGCTGACAAGCACTGACACACACCATGAGTGGCAGCAGACTTTCTATATGACCTTGGCCGAGTCACTTAATCCCTCTGTGATTTGGTTTTCTCATCTACAGAATTAGGCACGAATAACAATCCTTCCCTGCCTCACAAGGAGCTGTGGGGATTATTTCATTGCTGTTTGCAAGGTGTGGTCAGAGACAAATAGAAAAAGAAGCAATAGAAATGTTTGTTATTTATTGCTGGAAACCTGTATGATATCAAAAGCCTTGTTGACCCAGTCCTGGGAAATATGCTGTTAACTGGCTATTGCTCGGGGATCTGATACTATCAGAAACCACATGAGCCCATCATACCTTCCCTCTTTCATACCTCTGCTTCCTTTACGCTCTTATATTCAACTAGGCCTTCAAGTGGCCTAGGAGAGTGGAAGAAGCTCTTGCAAGCTGCAGCTGTGAGCTTATTAATATCAGCTCTGTGCCTCGTCTGGTGATGTAGCACTGCAGGTGTCACGGACAGCAGCTATGGCCATGCAGCAACATTTCACTCAAATTAGCCCCAGCTCAATTAGCCTAAGCAATCAAATGTTGTGAATGGGTGAGAGTGCATGGGGAGAGTTTACAGTGGTCAGTGTTTTGCATCATGGAGCTGTGCTGTTTCTGACCTGATACTGTCAGGTGGGCTGCAACTCTAAACTCTCAGCTGACTGAACCCTAGCTGCTCACTCGTGAGTGGACCACACATGTACATGTGTGCATTGCATCAGCTCCACTCTGCAGGTGAACCCTCTGGGCTCCAGGGACTTACAAATAGCCTGCAATGCTTCAACTGTGTGTGAAGTAGTCTGCATCCATAGACAGAAAGTACACAGCAAGAGAATCCTTCAGTAACACTGGTAGGTGGTACATATAAGAGAGAGCATTTAGTTTCCCTGTGGCTGTGAAAACAATGCAGTTCAATTGTTAGTAGTAATGTTCTAGCTTTCTTTTGGACTGCCTATCTCACTGGTGGGATCCCTCTTCTGCAGTGTCTTCCATTGCGTGGACAGATGTTTACATTTACCTAAATCTGAGTGCAGAGCCTGGTAAATCACTAACAAGTGGGAGTGCCTGTGGCTTATCCACCGTGTTGCAGGTGTTTGCAGCCGCACCCAAGCACTCACCTGAAAAGCACATGGGGACAACGCTGTTTCTTAGCTTGCACAACGGAGATGGGGTGACTCAATGTTCGTATGTCATTGCTGTTGCATGTGCTGTTCCGTTCAGGTGTTTCTCCTGAACAGCATGCCAGCATATGGCATCGATCAGCTAAGCACAGGCTTTTTCACCCTCATCTCTACTGTGGCAAAAATGGTTCAGGAAAAGCAAGTCCTCTGATCAGTTCCCTTCTACTCCTTTGTAGTCGAGTCAAACCTTTCTCTTTTTGTCCTCACTAATTCTCATGTGAGGCTCCCAGTGACATCATCTAACTAGGACTTTCAGGGTGGGGACCATGATTGTTATTTATGGAGTACCAGACTTGGACTCATGTTCTCAGGGTTTAAGTCAGAGGAAAAAAGCACTGACAGGAGAAAAGCCAAGAAATTAAAGACAACACAGAGCTGAAAATGTTTGACATGTGAGAAAGGATCATTTTCATAGCTTCTGGTTTTTTCTAGGAATATGTAGGAATTACTGGTTCGGTGAATTATGACACAGCTACATGTTTAGCAAGAGGGCATTTCATATGTTTCCTTAAGAGTACTTTCCTTAAGTCTTTTACTATGGACTATTTCAATGTAACATTCCTCTTCTGAAGAACAGCACTATGGTTAGCTGTAGCTAGTGCTGTCTTGAGCAGTAATGTCTGATGTACTGGTGGGTTTTTAAGAAGGGAATATAACTGTTGGACATAGGGAGCATAATGTTCCCTTGTAAGTAAAACGTGTGGCAGCACTTGCAGGCCTTGGAAACAGGATATAAATATTGGCCCAGTAGTGTGAGGCAGAATAGACACTGGTTTTGATAGAAAAATAAGGATTATATGGAGAGATGTGTTTATTTATGATACAACTCACACATCCTATGAAGAATCCTCTCCACTAAATTTAGACAAGAGTGTGTTTCAGAATAAGTCCTGCTGAGTACTTTCGAGTTACAGAAAGCAGGCTGGAGGATTGCAGCAGTTACCACATCCTCTTAGTAGCACTGGTACTGTACACTTGAGCAAACCACTTTCATTTGGAGATGAAACGTAGAGTCCATGTCATTGTCCAAGTAAGTGTCAGGAAAGGAAATGTTATTTTTAACACTTCTAGGAGTATTTCTTGTTCCTCCTTTGAGCAAGGAAGAAACAAAGAAAAGGAGTGGGGGAGCTTGGGAAGGCTGCTGGCACTGCAGATGAGGCAAGGATGCTCAGTAAGAATTATTTACTTTGGCAGAATTACAGAAAGTAGTGTTTGGAGTAAATAAAGTTTCTGTCTGTCCCTTCCCATTCGCCTTTGTTATTTCACAGAGTCAATTTGGAGTACTCCACAAAAGATGCATGTGGTTAGAATCTTACCTCCTCACATCCAGAAGGCCGCTCCTTACGCACATTTGCTCTGGACAAAAAAAAAAAAATGTGAAGTGGTTACTGTTTCGTGATTCATTGTCTCCCGGCACACCTGAGGCATCCAAGCAAACAGGCAGCCAACGCTCCTGCAAAGTCCAAGACTCGGTGATGTATCAATAGTGCATACTGGAAACATCAAAGCACTTTGAGGAGGGTGCCAGACCCTGAGGAAAATACCCCTATTGTCTTTCACCCTGCTGTTTCTATCTCTGTATTGGCATTAGCTGAAGCTTTGTTTTGCTTTCTAGCATTTCCACTTGCAATGTAAGTTGCCAGATCAAAAGCAATCTTTGAGCCAGAAGCTGCAGGGAACAAGCCGAAGGCTGTGGAGGGCCACGAAGGCAGGCAAAGATCCTGATGTCAGTCAGGAAAAAGGAAACTGGGTGCATGGTCTGGTTTGATTTAAACAGGTTTTAGCAAAAACGAGATAGTTCTGGAAAACTCTGCCAGGGTTTGCAGTCCTTTACTCAAGAAGATGCTCTTTTGTTTAAGTGAGTAGCTGGCTTCTACTTTGTCTGCCGTGTACCCTGTACAGCTTTCACCCACTGCCCAGGAGGGATTCTCTTCCTTTCAGTAACCATGGTTTCACCAGAGTCAGGGATCCACCCTTCCTTCAATGGGTGTTTAGTTTATAATCTCAGAATCAGTCCTTTCAAGTATGGAGATCTGAAAAAGACCTTTTTTTTTTTAAAAAAACCTGGCCATTCTGGAGGACAGGTAAATCACTACTGAATCAGTGTCCTTGGCTTGAGTCAGTGGAAACAGCGTTCCTCTGAAACAAACCTCAAGCACTATCTTGTGTAAGAGCTGGGACAGCAGATTTACAGCTCACCTTGTAAACTAATGGTCTGAGTCTTTACCAGCTTATTCTATATAATGTTTTATTAGTGTTACAGCCAACATATGTGTGTTGCTTGTCTTATCTATGCTTCTTCATAACCATGATATTACCAAGATTACAGCAATTCATTGCCTGACATTTATATATCAGCCTGTCAGCCCAGATACTCATGGAGTAGTCATTGGTGCTCAGAGTAGCCTGGAGTAACACTTCTGATCCCTCTGGTTACCTCTCAGTATCTCCTAGCTGGCAGTGAAGGAGCTCTTGCACGTGTGCACTTGTAAGATCCCATCTCTTTGTTTCTAGTGCAATCAGCCACCATTCCTTTACTGGTCATCTGTTTAACGGGGTTGCCAGCATGCTGCTGCCTTTGTGGTGTGTAGTGGGCATTTTCATTGCTATTTATAACATTGGTGTCCATGGTGAGTTTGGTGGTAGAGTTAGAAAGGGAAGATTATCATCTCTTCCCTTATGGATGGCAGCAGATTGCAAGTACTGTCTTTCATAACAGAATAATGTAAATAAAATGCTACTCATTAATTAAAGCTGATTAACTGAGAGTACTGTTAGTAAAACACACTAAATCTTAAAAGCAGTGTTCCTCAAATGCTGTCAGCGTTTTCCATTTTAAGTACAACCTGAACACACAGACTTCAAGAAGCTGAATTTTCTTGTGAACAGTCTTAGGTTCATGGATTTATGGATTTAACCTGACGGTCCCTGGTTAAACAGAAATGTCTGTCGTATTGTTGAGGTTCATGAATGCTTCCAGAGGAGGGCAACAAAGCTGGAAGAAAGGCTGGAAGCCATGTCCTGTGGGGAGCAGCTGAGGACTTTGGGCTTGTCTGGTTTGCAGAAAAGGAGGCCAAGGACTGACCTCATTGCTTCCCACAGCTTCCCGAGAAGGGGAGGTGAAGAGGGAGCTGCTGATCTCTTCTCCCTGGGATCCAGTGATGAGGATAGGTGGAAATAGCTCAAAGCTGTGCCAGGGGAGGTTTAGATTGGACCACCAAGAGGATGGTTAAACACTGGAAGAGGATTCCTAGAGAGGTGGCCAATGCCTGAACCTATCAGTGTCCAAGAGACATTTGGACAATGGCCTTAACAAGATGCTTTAACTTTTGGTCAGCCCTGAAGTGGGCAAGTGATTGCAAGTCCCTTCCAGCTGAAAATACTCTGTTCCATCCTACTCTGTTCTATACGTCGTCCAGCTTTTGGACTTCTCCCCGTGTTCATCAGACACCTTGTGAAAACGCTTCTGAAGAGACTATAAAAAGTTTACTTTTTCATGTGGGTCAGATGCAATAACTTCAGCTCCTTCCCACAGGGCACAAGAGATAAAACAGCCTCATCAACTTCTTGCTCGGAGGAAATGGATTCCAAACCCACCTGGACAAGCTCCCCTGTACCCTGCTCCATCTAGGTGGTCCCGCTCTGGGAGGCAGGTTGGACGGGGTGGGCTTTTGAAGTCCTTCCCAACCCATAAGATTCTGTGATTCTGTGATTACAATGGTTGGAACTTTCCATGTCTGAGGAGAAGAGTGAACAACCAGCAGCAGAACGCCGAGGTCCGAGGGAACAGAGCAGCATGGGACACCTTTGTGGACCCGCTCGGGGAAGCCTGTCGCATAGCACAGGCTGTGGATTGCAGTCAGCCTCCCAGCTCGGGCTGCGAGCCCTCGGCAGGTGCCAAGTGCCAGGTCAGAGAGGGCATGATTCAGCGCCGCGCCTCGCCAGGGCTGCCCGGCAGCGGCTCCCACCCGCGCTGCCCTCATTTCCCCATTGGCCACGCCGGCTCCCCGCCCGGCTGCCGATTGGCCCGGCCGCCCTCCTCCTCCCGCACATCTTGGCGTGCGGGGCCGTGCTGCACCGCAGCCGTGCCACACCGACCCAACCCGACCCGACCTGACAGGAGCCTGGACGCCCGCCCGCCCCGCAGCGCCTGGGGACGCAAGGTGTGTTGGTGGGGACGCGGTGCTTTCTATTCCCAAAGGCCAGAGAGCGAGCCTGGGGCTCGTTCAGAGCATCCCAGGAGGAGAAAAATTCCCACCAAGAATAGGATTAGAAAGAGGTTCAGAGGACCGAGCCCCAAGCCTCTGGAGCGATGGGCTTGCAAGGACTGTGTTTTTCACATTACAGAAGAGTAGTCACCATAGTCATTAAATGCTCTATGTTTAAATGTGCTTAAAACAACCTTTGTCTCTTATCCAGAAGTTTGCCCAAGGCTCTGGAGGAGCAAACCACCAAAGTGGCTCTTTGCGAGTCCACTAGGCTTTGAGCACTGGAGCCAACTGTTGAGCAGCCAGGGCTTTAATTGTTGGCCTCAAGTCGTGTTAGAGTAAACGTGGAAGAGGATTGTGGAGGTAGCAGCCCAGGCACTGCAAAGGTGAGGGTGTATAGGCTCACAGAGGGAGAGATTGTCTCTGTGATAAAAAGAATTGGCATTTTACCACGCAGTGGAGGAACTGAACATACAGTTAATTTTTTTTGCAATTATATGCAATTAGAAGCTTGCAAACCGTATTGCTTTGCCAGAATCCCCTGTGCTGCTATGGTAGAAATACTTACTTCTAGTGTCTTTCCATTTCTGATGGAGAAAAGATACATTTGTGATGCGAGGTAACATGATTGCACTGAATCTGAGTTGGAACTCGGAGTCCTTGGAAATCATTTTCAGCTTCTGCCTCAAGTCTGGACCTGGAATTTGGTGAGATGCTAATATCTCCATTCCTCATCTACAGCCTGTTTCCAAAGGATGGCACGATGAGGCTCTTAGAGTAGCTCTGTTAATCAGAGAGTCGATGCAAAGAGGTTTCTCAGCCGTGTTTCAGCTTGTTGTGCTTGTACTTCTGTCTGGCTTCTAGCTGGAAAAAGAGGAAAGGAGCTTTCAGACTGGTTTTTCTTTTGTGGCAGAGTGCAGCTCCAGACAGTTCCCCAGTCCCAGCTGAACTAGTGCTGAGAGCTCTGTGCTTTGAAACAGAACATCTAATTAGAAACAGATTTCTTCTTCCATCTCCCCGTGAGTCAGGCAAAGATTTCAGCAACGCGCAGACAGGTTCACATTAAATCACTGTTTACCACATCTCCTCGTGTAATAGCACCTACATGCTGTGTTTAAAACTTAATTAGAGGTGGGCCGTGTCAAAACTGTCACAAGAGGCTGGATAACCGCGCCCAGCGCACTGATACCGAAACACAGGGTCCCACGGAAAGGACAGTCTCTTGAGACTTTTGGGAGGGACAGTCTTCACCTGCTGCAGAGACAGGATTGCAGGTGTAGCTTTCCTGATTGCTGCTCTCACTGGTTGTGACACCGCGCGAACCTTCATCATCTTCCTACGGGAAATCTTTCAACACTTCCCGCTCACCTGGTTTATCATCTGTTGACTTAAGTGGCTTCTAAAAAAGTTGTTTGAGTTCAGAGTGAGGTGTCTGGGTGTTTGGAATTCTGATGCATTCCTCCTCCCCGATCCCAGATGCTTCTGTTCCTTGTTTCCTTGGCACGTACAAACCCAAATGGCCTTACGTGTTGATGCACAAATTAAGGCACACGGGTACATGACACAAATGGAACTTCTCTCTCAAGATTTAACAAATCCCGGGTCATTATCTGTGCTCTTACAGCCTGGTGTATCACACCAGGCACTCCTGTAGCAGACAGTGTGGAAAAACAGCATTGTTAAACAGTGCTTGTGGGTTACCTGTTGTATCAGCATTTCTGGAACGGGAACAGTGGGATATTCATAAAATGTAATGGGCTTACAAATTATGTGATGCCGCTGTTGGATGTTTGGACTGTGCACGTGGACCATGCAACGCAGTGTTAAACACCTCAGAGTTCCCTTTCTTCTTCCCAAAACAGCTTACTGTCAGTGCCAGTACTGCAAGTGGATTATGAAGGGAACAGTTTCCTTTCCACTGGCAGTCCCTGGAGGCTGGACTTCAGTCCTGCCTCTTAGTTATTGTTGTGAGTTTCTGCACTGGGTGTAATTTGTTCATCACCCATAGGAAGGATGCACTAACAATTAGTATTTCTAAAGGGTGTACAAGTTCCAAAGCGCTTTGTGGAAATCTGTTCTAGAGTCCTTCAGGAAACAAGGGCTTGGAAAAAACTTCTAAGAGTTCTCCAGGGCATCTCAGAACAGGTTTCTCGGCTGCCTCTTGGAAATGGAAGAGGGCAAAGCAATCAAAAGAGAGGGTGCTAGCCATGGCTGTATCTACAAAAAGCAGCCTAGACACCAAGGATTGTGTCTTAGTTCTTGAATAACAAAGAGGCTGAGCCAAATCTGCCTTCCACGAGGAAGCTTAAAACCTTTTCTCTTCCAAAGCCGTAATGCGGCAGCCGTGGCAGTTAATGGATTGCTGTCATGTAACCAGGGAGTTTAAACTGCCATTCATAAGTCTGTACTGTGAAATGGAAATGTTTGTCTCATTCCTTGCACTGTTTTACCAGTGTATCTTATTTTATTATCTTATAGCTATCTTAATTAATTAATGCAATGAAAACCCAGCTTCTCTAGGCTTGTTTTGTTCCTGTCCTGCCTTGGAGAAAAGCAGCTCTTTGTCAAACACAGCAACTACTAAAAAGCAGTTCCTACAAGCTATTTTGTCTTTTTGTTCCACAGATGAAGAGACACTCCTGCTTTGTTTTTCTCTTCTGTGGGATACTTTTGCCTGGAATCCTTGGTTTCCCACAGGCAAATACCTCCATTGACTGCGATTCTTTGTTACCAAACTATGAAGCTGAACCACAGAAGTCTCCACCACCGTATATCATCACTGTGTCTTTTGATAATTTTGAACCAGGAAATGAAGTCCAAGGTAAATCACATGAATGGTGTCCAATCTTTGCCCGTGTCTCCCTGAATTACTGGTCTTTGCCAAGCTTTGGTTTCCCTCTCAGTCTGCTTAAATTGATCATTTTGTTTCCATCTTTCTCATCTGTACCTGGGATATTATCATTGTAGACATGGTTTTATGTGTGTTGATATTTGCAAAACTGAAAAGATATCCTCTTATTCTTTTCCCTATCCAATAAAAGTATCTTCGCTTCATTCTGCAGCTTCTGTGACAAAACTAAAAGGAAATGGGGCAGCTGACCCAACTGGGCTATTAATTAATTGCCCTGTAACTTCACAGTTGAGTATTTGCTGTTGTATCAGACCTCTGCAGAACAAAGGGATCCTACTCATTAGCTGCTTACATGCTGTCATCTTATGGGAGAGTAAAACTTCAGGATGTAGCGTAAGACAATTGAAGACTCATTTTGAGTCATCAAGAGCTGCATCCCAGATGTTATCAGATTGCAGGAGGTGGAGCGATTATGGCTCAAGACACCTTTTTATTTTCCTAATCCCAAATTGCTGTCTGGATGGAACACCCTGACAGCCTTGTTTATCCACACTATGGTGCCATCTCATGGTGTTGTCACACTTTAAGTGGTTTGTGACTACCTCTTTTTCTAGCCATTTTCTAGGAGAAAATGGGAAGCACATGCCTGATGTTGTGTCTCAGTACCCGAAAAAGATCCTTATTCACTAAGTAGCTGCCGTTTAGCTGGGGTTTGGATTTACCTGAACAACATGGGTGTGCTTCCACAGAGGGTGGTGTGTGGAGAGAAGATCAGGGAAGCGTTGGAGACCTGTTATAGCTGCCATTCTTGGGAAAACATGTCAATATTGCCTTCAAGGATGGGAGAGCTGCCTCATACCTGACAGCTGCATTTAAACAGTACTTCCAGCAAAAAAATAGATGGATTTAAGCACATGCGGACTGCTCTGCAGGATTAAATGGGATTGATCATGACAAAACTATTGAATCCCAGATGCTACTCACATTAACCTTGTTTGTTTCTTTCTCTTTTTGCCTTAAACTTGCTTTTCTTGCTTTAGCACTACTTTTCTGTGGCTTCAAATTGTAAGTGCCCAGTACCTAGTTTTGGGGAGCTGCATTAGGTTCATGGAGATATTGCAGCTTGACTTGTGGCATGTCACGTTCCAACACTCTTACTGTTACCTCTCTGCCTGACTTAACACTGCGTTCAAGTGTTGGATGTTCTCCCTCCTGTGAGACCAGTGAAAAATGAGTGAGTGAGGACTGAAAGTTGATGATGAGTTTGGGAGGCTAATTATGCAGGTGTCTGGAAATGTTAAACTGTCAAGGCATGATTGGTCCTTGCCTTGGCTTCAGTGTCATTCCTGATTTATCTGTCCATATCTTTAATGACTACACATACCCTTGGGCATAAGCCATTATTCTGATGTTATTTACAAAAGTGCCTGATATTTGCTTTAGCGGAGCAAGTGTATAATGGATCACAACAAACGTAATTATGCCTCTTGAAATCGAACTCCAATGTGGATATACACCAAACTTCTCACTTCCGTATATTTTTTGAGCTCCTTCAGTAATAAAATGCGAGTGAAATTGCACAGTTTGTAATTATTAACGTTTCACATTGGATATAGAACACGAGTCAAAGTGTCTTCTCTTTTTCCAGTTGTAACACGTTAAAAAAAATGGTTCTGCAGTTGAGCCTTAGGCAAAACTCTTTCCTTTTGAAGCAGAGGTAGAAGGTAGTGTGATTCTCCTGCAGCTGTTTTGACTTTGTAGGCCTAAAGAGACAGAAAATAGTAACTTTTTGGTCAGGAGGCCATTAGCTGTGTTTAACCTGTAGGAGGTTTTAGTTGTGTGTGAAACTTAAATTTCTCAAAACGTCTGGCTCCACAGTGACTCTAGAAGCACTTCAGAACGCTGGCTTTAAAGGATTTAATCTACAAGCTCGAGAAGTAGATGGAGATGTTCCTGTTGGTACTTTCAAAATTACAGATCCAAACACCAAAGGCTTGGAATGTCACAACGCCACGGTACGTGCTCAGGCTTTGGAATGCTCACTCAAGTTTGGCTTCCTTTTAAACACTTCAATCACAATTCAGAGAGGTGACGAGCAACTTTTTATAAGGCAAAGTTGTTATATCTGTTTTAAAATATAGACTTTGTCAAGGAATACATGTATGTTCTGTATCTGAGATGAATCTACTGTAGAAGTTACCTGGCACTTCTTAGGAAGACATTAGAGTTACCTGTAGTAATAAGAGACAGTTCCCCTAACAACAGAGGTGAAAGTCACTTTCATATCTAATGTGATTACATCTATTTCTCTTTAATTGCAGAATTCAGCAATAAGTCATGCAAATTCCGACGTGAAGCAGAAAGTTACGACAACATGGGTTGCTCCAAAGGATGTTAAGGATCTCCAGTTTATGTAAATCATTTGTTTTGGTTTTTTTTTTTTCCTCCCTTCAAATTGTATTTCTATAGATTATTTTGACATGTTTCTATGTTGCTGCTTCTGATGTTCTTGTCTTGCCTAAATCATGGATGTTTTCACAGTTTGTCTCAACTTCATACTGTGTCCATTAAATAACAGCGTTTCCACAATAAGATGTAATTGTAAAAGGTAAAAAGTGCCCTACAGGTGTTAATATGTGTAAATATAGATTTTATATATATATCATATATATATCTGTAAATATCCCATTAAGCACAACATTATCAATGGATCCTTGAGTAACCAGTTCTTACACTTTGACCTCTTTAAGACAAGAGCAACAGTAGGAATGTAACTAGTTCCCTGAATAAGTGAAGTTCCAACTCTATTCAGTTCTAACTTCTTTCATTTTGACCAGTGGAGGAATGGTAGTTTGATGTAAATGCTTGTGGGATAAAACAGTACCTGCAAAATAAAAGGGTTCTGGGCAAATGATGTTCTTTTCAAACTCGTTCTGTATGCCCTTGAAATCACACCAGAGTAGATTTACTTGAGGGACGTAGGGAGGGTGGGAATGAGAGTTTATTGGTATTTTATACTGAAATACTTGGATAGAGAAATAATGATGAATTTGTTTTCTTTGCAGTGCAACTGTTGTTCAAGATCTGGAGAGATTTTGGGTTGGAATTCAAAGCAAAACTCTCACACCTACGCTTTTTGAGTCAGTGAATGGGACAGGGAAAAGCAAAAGGAAGGTATGTTTTGAGGGTGTTTGCATACTAGAAATTAATAAGGTAAACAAAAATGTCTCTGACTTGATGCAAAACATATGGAAGGAGAACTCCGCTGTATTTGTGGGGTACTGTGATGTTCCTAACTGCTGCCCCAGGCCCTGGGAACTATAGCTGTGGAGCATATTATTAGAAGCAGGTTTGCTATTTTTTGGCCAAGGATTGTGCTTCCATCAAACATCTTAAATATTATACGGCAGCTGAAAGTGAAGCAAGTCTCTTCAAATCTACTGGACTGGTTTTTGCCTGTAGCGCACTGATTTCTGTCACCTTGTGATCTAACCGAGAGTGAATGTCTGTCTTCCATCCCTCATTTCACCAAACACGTTCCCTGTTTCCTATCATAAGCTGCTTTTTCTCCTGCGGTCAATAATCTGTAAATGTTTCCTCTTTTTTTCCACAGGTTATGATAGAATTGGAATGCAGCAAGGTAAGAGCATTTTTCCTTCATTCATTTATCCAGTGACCTCAGTTTTAGAGTTCCCATCCTCCTGGTGCGGTCATTTCATGCTTGTAGCACAATGATCATCTTGTACCATTCCAATCACTTTCCTAGTGAGATCTGATTTATGCTTCACCTTTTTGCAAGCCATTTTGAAGGCGTTATTAACTAATCAACGGCAGTCCTCAGATCAGATTGTTACAATGTGGAAGGTGTTGCTAGCAATTAAACACTTGGTTTCCTGTTTAAAATGATTTGGTGCTGACACTGGAGTCAATGAGCAGTAACTGGAACCTGTCCTTTCTTGCAGCGGGGAGGGACTTACACAAACCAAGGTGGATGTATCCTGGTAAGTGTTCTTTCTCCAAAGATACAGGCACACTGCTAATTGCTCGAGGTCCCAAGGCTTAGTAAAAACCTACTCCTAGTCACATCTTTATGACTCTTGTTGCTCAATTCGATGAAAATCCGAAACTTTCTCAATGGTCGTCAGCCTTGTCTCCATTTCTTGCTGCAGGATCTCTGCAGCTGAGCTAGGGTAACATTCTGATAAAAGTTATCTTTTTCCCTCTGTCTGCACTTCTTAGTTGTAGTGCTTGCTTGCTTTTCAACATCACTCACTTCAATAGCTCTGAGGCCTTGCCTTTTGCAAATCACCAAATAGATATCAAATTGAACTAGCTTTTTCTCTGGAAACTGTCCCTTGCAGCTCAGTGAAGAAGCTTTTCTTTCCTTTCCCACAGCAAACACATCCTACATTTCTTACTGTCTAGTGATTGCCTAGCCATATCAGTAAAAAGTTTTCATCTGCTTTTTTATGCTCTTGGCAGTGTAGGTCTCCTTATCAGTGGTGGACATCAAGTGTCTGAGGCCAGATAACAGAGGGTGCAAGCAGTACAGTTATGCTCATTTATACCAGTCGGTTTAGTATCGTCTCAATTTTGAGCTAATTTTAATGGTATCAGAGGGTGGAATGAAGTCACAAAAAGCTACTTTGTGTGTTCTTCCTTTCCCCACCAAGCAGATCTTTCTTTTCTGAAAATCGTTCATGTAAAAAACAGTTTTCTGAGAAATACTGAACAGCACTTTGGTTTCTTTACAGGTTGGACCTAGTTCCTCTCAGAGCAGTTATTCAGGCAGTCAGGTGAGTCCTCACTTCCCAAACTATCCTTTGTTCAAGGTTACTAAAAGAAAACCTACCACTAAAATGTTGTAACTAAGGACACTGAGAAGATTTAATACTGTCCTGAAATACCATCTCTGCTAGTTCATGCAGAAAGCCAGAGTCACTCATTCGGTAGACTGTATGTTCAGTACTACCTACACTCTGTTGAATTCACCTGTCAGTGTTCTCACCTACAGGATGCTTCAGCACCTGTGATTTCACACATGGTTTTTATCAAGCATTAGATTGACTCTTTTGAGGAGGAAAAAAATAAGAGATTCTTTCTTCCCATAAGGTTCCTGCCTGTATGTGCACACAGGCTTGCAAACACAGTCACAGACCCTTTGTATGAGACTTTGAGAGACACCTGGCTGAATGGAAATCAAACCACACTTATCGTGAATCGTTTGTGGGTCTTATGATCAAAATAAACAGACTAATTATACTCGTGCTTCACTGTCTTCTCCACAAAGACTTGCAATGTTTCTCCTAATTTCACCAGATATTCATGCCTGTATCAAAGCTCCAGTACAGTGTCTGCATCACTTTATATCTGCAGTGGAAAATGTGGGGATTTCGCTGTATAGTCAGCCTTTTAAAACTCCTGGCATGTGTGTATCTGTGTTTTCACTGATCACTTTCATTTCTTTAATCCCAGAAATGGATACACACACACATTGCCACTTGCACAGCTTCTCATGCCATTAACATCAGGGATTCTTTTCTTTCCTTCTTTCTGTTCCCTTCCTCTTTTGTTTTTTTTTTGATGTGGAAATAATTGACCTGTGTTTCCATTTCAGAGTGGAGTAGTCTACACAATAAGCGGGAGTGGATGTGGCCCTGTAAGCATTTCTCTTACCTTTACCTTTTTGCCCCAAACATACCTCTGTCACTCCTCAGCCTTCAATTGCATTATTGAGATGAGTGTCCACGTGGGGGTTCCTGCTGCAAATAGAAAATAATGGAGAGAGAGTTAGAAGATGAGTACTGCAGTTTATTGTAGCTGGCAAACACGTTAAATAGAAACACATAGATTATAGAATCACAACCAAAGGACTGGAAGGGGTCATCTGTTGCACTTCCATTACACTCGTTATAACCTTTCTATCTGAGACAAGACTGATGAAAATTGGTCTGCATGTTCTAAGTTATTCCTCTTCTCAGAAGTAATGACACAGACACCTGCAATAACTGAAGCTATTTCAGTTTTTCATTCTTGTATGCAGCAGGGATGCTTGTAGAGTCCTAGACAGGCCAAGCCAGCCATCCAGGAGCAGGTGAAAGATGCAGGAGTGCTCTATTGTGGTGCTCAACACATCAAAAACATAGCTGAAGCGTTTTTATCCAGATAGTGACTCATTGGATGGACAAGAACATCTGCAGATTGATGTGAAATGTGTGTCATTATTTTGGTTTCCTTTCAGCATTCACAAGATAACATTTCTATTTTTTTAATGCAAAGATACTACATTCAAATATTTACTCAGTATAAAAAAAAACAGGAAGAGACTTGAAAGATAAATCACAGAATCGTTTACTTTCTGTGTCAATCACAAGGTCTTTTGCTTGTTTTTCATAGTGCAGCAAGTAATCAGAAGTAAGCCAGTCGTGTCTGTTGCTAAGCACAATCAGCTACTACTTCAAACTAGAGAACTAGGGGGTGACTCAGCACCAAGGACAATGTTTCCCAAAATGTAAAACATCCCTGTCACCAATAGTAATAACATTGGTTTATTTTCAACAAAAGTGATTAATAATAACACTTATCTTAAGAGAGGAGCTATTACTGGTTATAATGGAGCTTGCTATTTTGTGTTTGTTTGGCTGTAAATCAGGACATGTGCACATTACACACAGAATATGTCTGAGTTACAACAATTCTGTTAAATCTCTATAACTTTAATCAGATGATGTCTTGGCTTTAAAATGTTTCCCAAATACCACTAGATATATACCACAAAGGGCTGATGTCCCTGGCTCCTATAATCACACATGAGTGTTCACACATTAACAGTGGAGAGCACAATGCTCTCCTTGTCACCTATTCTTGGCACCCCGTGTGTAAGGACCAGTCAGAACTGAGGGTGTCTGAGGTGTTCCTTTTCTTAGCAATTACAGAACAGAAGTAACTGATTTATCCGTTTTTCCCTAGGGAGGTGCTTCCAGTGCATACAGCCAACATGCCTGCAGAGATGTAAGTTGGTATTTACTCACTGCCTGCTGCTGTGCTTCTTAACTCATCTCCTTACTGCAAATTGCATTTGAGTCTCTTCTGCAGGGCTGTATTATTCTTCCTAAATAGACTAAGGAAAATGGGGGTAGTCTGAGAGATTAAAAACCCAAATTAAAAGTTGTTGCATTGTCACTTTCTCAAAGTGCAAGAAGGTCTGTTATAGGGGCTGCTCATCACCTGTGGTGAACAGTGCCCTCTAGGTATCATTCTAGATATCATTAACAACTTGTGCTGTAAATGAACAGCTGCTTTATGTTTTTGTTTCAGAGTGCATCCTCATCAGGCAGTGGTCTTACCTATGGTCAGGTAACTATGTGCTTTCCAACATGTTCTCAGTTTCTCAAGCTGTTCAGAAACTCAGCAGTTCAGTACAACTTCTGCCAAACAATAATACAGTTCCTGGTGGGGGGGGAATGAAAGAGGGCTGTCTTCAAAGAGTTAAGTAATAATCACATCTGGAAAGAACTTTACCGGATGACTTATGTTGCTTAGTGTATGTTGTAATATCGACTTTGTTAGGAGCTGTTGGAGTTTCTGTGCAAAACAGGGGTAATTATACTTATTCTGTAAATGAACACCAGTTACTGTCACCGTGATTTACCAAAAGCCAGTGCTTTCTTTGATATGTTCTGCAAATTAAAATCACTTGGTGTGGCTTTTGCACGTGCAGTTGTACACATTGTTTAGCAAATGGAAAACTTTGCAGCACAGTGTTTGATGCTTCATTTAAATCACTTCTGTTCCGAGGGCTCGTCCTATTTATTCCAGTTTGTATTTCGGTGGCAGAGTTTTAGTTTTGGGGACATGTGCTCTGGAGTTTGGGTTGGTTTCTTTGTTGATGAAGGTAAAAGAGACTACTCTGTGGGGGTTTTTTTCCTACCAATTATTTCTATTCTAAACAAACTTCCAATGTGATGCTGGATGAAACATTGGCAGCTTTCTTACAGTGCTGTGTGAAACCAGCAAATAACCAAGGTTTGTAGAAAAGAAATGGAACCAGCCGATTTCAGTCGTTCATTTATTAATTGCCAATGCATTCACACTTTTCTTCGGACCCTTATTTTGTTTGGTACTTGAGGGACATTTTGTTAGCTACCACATTCTTGTGGAAAACAGTGCTGTGTTTAATTTCTCACACATTTGCATAAGCAACAACTGGATTCTGTGTTCTTTGCAGTCTGTCCCTTCACGCGGTTCGGACTCGGCTAAGAAGGTGTGTACCCCTTTTCAGTTTAAATGGAGAAAATGGTTTCAGTTGTAACTTGGCATGGCTCCTTTTATCTCACTGGTCCTACCAGTACTACCATTAGCACTACCTTATCCTCCTGTGAAGACCATGCACATGGATATGTTCTTCTTTGCTTGGTGTAAATGGGCATTAACTTTTTAAATCGATATAGTACCTTGTAAAAGTGATCATCCACAGCATTCTTAGCAGAGTTTGTAAATGTAGATAACTCAGTGTTGTTCATGTTCCTAACATACTGAACCATTTCTACCAGAAGTAAAGAGCGCTCTCTGGTTTCTCTGTAGGTGGTGGTCGTTGCCAACAGCAACCCTTTTCCACCTGTGGTAAGCAGCTTTTCTCTACAACTCTCATCATTTTGACTAAAAAATCTTTCAAATATCTACATGCTTAATTGGTCAGAAAGATTCCCGGTGTATGAAGACTAGTCTTTGGCATGCAGGATCTATGCTAGATGCATCATTATCTGCAGGCAAAGCCCGTTAGTAAGATAGCTCCAAAACCCGTGGTTGTGTGGTTGCTGTTAGTACTGGCAGAGATACTGGGTCAGTTGCACATTCCAGGTCTCTCTTTGCACACAGTTTCTGTGCTCATGAATAGTTCCAGTTTCTGTTTCTGTGGCAATTTATTTCGTAAACTCACTTCTGATCTCATTAACTATTATATATCTTCTCTGCTTACTTGGGATTCATACAGTCAGTCAAAAGCAAGTTTAGACCTAAGGTGTTCGGGTGAGTTTGTGTGACATTGCATTTGATATAGAAGTTTTTCTCATGTTAAGCTTCTAATCAAACATCTTCTTGTTCTACCCTGAATGAAGATTAGATGCATTAGTTCTATTCTGTCCTTTCTGTCTCTTGTTTTCACACTTGGTTGTGCATTGCATCCAAAAGATAGGGCTCTTTTTCTGAGGCAGCGTTCCCCATGCACAGTAATCAGAGGCTGTTTTGTTCCATTTGCAGCGTCACACCTTCCCTCAGGTAAGATTGCTTTTTTTCTTGTCATTTCTATGATTTCTATATTATAGTACTAAGTATTACATAGATAGTAATGTTATATACTGCACTGCATTTAAACAAGGCAAATGTTCTCTGTGGTGATTTTTGGTCTTGTTCTGGTTTGGGTTTTTTTTTCAGAGTCTGGGAAGTTCTGCCACTAGGATCATAGTACAGGTAGGCATTCTTTCTCCATTGCACTTCAGTTTTACTTGAAGCCCTGTCTCAGTAAACTAAATGCTGATTCATCTCTTTGAGAATAAATGCCTGGATAACTCATGGATGTCTTAGATACATAGTCATAAAGTCACAATGTAAATATAAATACTCATTTAATGCCAATTTGTGTGATACACTGGAGGGAGGGATCATTTAAACCCACTTGAAATATCACAGTGTGACACAATGATGTATTCCATAATGAATTGTCATTGGGAAAATGACATCAAGTTGTAGAAATACTTTTAGCACTTCATTTTTGAAGGATCTTTATGTACTGAAGTAATGAACATTGTAGTACATGGAGATGGCATAAAGAAAGAAAGAAAAGGCATAAAGAACTATTTATGGCTTTCAAACTGTCTAGTAGTAGATATAAGGATAGAGTTGCTTCTTGAAATGTTGTACATAAGCAATTCCTCCTAAAAACAAACAACCATTTCGTCTGTTCCTATATAGACTGGACAAAGACAGCAAAGCAGCAGCAGCAGCAGCAGTTCTTATTCTCAGGCAAGTAAACTTAAAAGGGACTAGAAATACTCCTGTAAACTTCACTAAAACAAAGCCAGCACAACTTGGAAACAAAATCTGTCCTGCAGTTGTAAGAGCCTTTTGGGAAGCCCTTGTGTGGCTGCATTTTGGTAACTGTTCTGCTCTCTGGAGAAGCCACTTATCAAGAGAGTAACTTCATTCTCTTTCTTTAAAGGGTGCTCAAGGTAGCCAGTCCTACGGCCAGGTGAGACTTTTAGCTGAAGAGAATGGAGCAGTTCTGTAGGAGTCAGCTCTGGAAATGGACGTTGGGGTTTGGTTGAGGATTTCTTTCTTCTTACTGTTTCTGAGTGGTCTTTAATTCTGGTTCATACCACTGACTTTCCATAAAAGATAAAGATAGTGCAGAGGAACTTTTAGTGGCCATGGGCTTTTCTGTCACAGCTGAGCTGACTTAAAGCTTTGTTTACAAAGGAGTTTTTTGCCTTTCTTACAGAGCTACCAGCCTCAAGGTGCCAGTTCCTACGGGCAGGTAAGCGTCACTCAGGCTCCAGACAGAACACAGCTCTGGGGAAAGTGTAGGAGTGCCATGGCACTGCAAAAGCACTGAGCAGTCCCTCACAATTTGAGCTTGAAGGGGCATTT
>WBNH01004430.1:6156-33152 GCA_013401255.1 Urocolius indicus | reverse complement strand
CTGCTGTGTGTCCTTTGGCTCAGGAAGATCCTTTTTGGGAAGCCCTTGTGCAGCTGCATTTCCATAACTGTTCTGCTCTCTAGAGAAGCCCCTTGTCAAGAGAGTAACTGCATTCTCTCTCTTTAAAGGGTGCCCAAAGTAGCCAGTCCTACGGCCAGGTGAGACTTTTAGCTGAAGTGGATGGAGCTGCTCTGTAGGAGTCAGCTCTGGAGATGGCTTTAGGACTGGGGTTGGGTAATTTACTTTCTCGCTCTTGCTGAGTGGTCCTGGGTTTTGGTTCATACCACTGACTTTCCATGAAGGAAAAGCAAGATAGCGCTGGGGAGCTTTTATTGGCAATGGGCTTTTCTGTCACAGCTGAGCTGACTTACAGCTTTGTTTACAAAGGAGTTTTTTTGCCTTTCTTACAGAGCTACCAGCCCCAAGGTGCCAGTTCCTACGGGCAGGTAAGCGTCAGTCAGTGTCCAGCCAGAACACAGCACTGGGGGAAGTGGAGGAGTGCCATGGCACTGCAAAAACACTGAGCAGTCCCTCACAATTTGAGCTTTAAAGGACATTTTCTCTGCAAGTGTGTACACTCACACTCAGACTTCATCCTTTCTTACAGAGCTACCAGCCTCAAGGTGCCAGTTCCTACGGGCAGGTAAGCACCAGCAAGGCTGCAGCGGTTGGGGGGATGCAGTGCCACGGCTCTGCAGTAGCTGGCAGCTTTTGAAGTTGTTTTTGTTCAATTTATATTGAGTCCTTAAAAAAAAAAATCTGTGAATCCATTTCAAGAGTTGTCATGTGAAAAGAACAGTTGTGATTCTAATGGATAGCTGCAGGAAGCATGGGTTCCCATCGCTCTCTGATGTTTTCCATGGTATGCAACTCGGACTTTTGTGGTAGAAATGGTGTATTTGGTGTTCTTCCTGCCCCAGCTGAGTGACATGAAACAAGACAAATGTATAGTCATTCTTTCCCTGCCTCCCTTGGTTTCAACGCAGGGAGACGGTGTTGAAGAGCTAAGGAATGTTGGGTCATGTCCTCAGCTGCAGGATGATTTGGTCTTGGAGCCTGCAGCTGATGAATGTTTCCCCCTCTGTCCAGTTTTTATGTGAATAAAAGGAGCCCCAAGACAGCCATACGTTTTGGCAGGATCTTTACATCAGATACTAGAAATACACAAAACAGTCCAAATGTGTTTTGGTAACTGTAACTCTCCCAGACCACTGGGACAGGGGTCTGCATGCACATGAATCATCTGCTCTTCTTTGACCTTTGATTGAAGGCAGCTTGCACCAGCAGCTTATGGTTACCTACAGTAATTTTGCATAACTGAAAGTGTTTCAAATGTTCTGGCCACCTCAATGGATTCATTTGACTCATTGCATTTAATTGATGGGTTTTAATGGAATTATTTTTTTCCTAGGGCTCTTTCTCGTGTTTTAGAACTGATTTTTGCATTTACTTTCCCCCAGAGGAAGGGGATCTTGCAATTGGGAACCAACAAAAATACAAACAGAGGAAATGGGTATTCACTCACTACTAGCCATTTGAGCTCATTGCCTTAGAAACAACAGCCAAAGGAAACGTAATGAGCATCTGCTGCATGCCTTCAGTGTCCTGGAAAACCCTCACAAACTAGAGGCTTTGGACTCATCTGCAACGAGTCCCGTCTGCAGTGGATGTAAAACTACCCGATGGTTGCTGTTTGATAAGCACAGTGTGATCACTGTTCATCTACAACATGAAATACCACAGTAATTCTAGTTCAGCAGCACAGGCAGTACATTTTCTGTCTTAATCTGTTGGGTGTTCTTTTCCCCACAAAAAAAAACCAGACATAGTAGAGGCATCTGCTTCACAAATATGATAATTATGCATCAATAACTGCTTTCTTACAGAGCTACCAGCCTCAAGGTGCCAGTTCCTATGGGCAGGTAAGCGTCACTCAGGCTCCAGACAGAACACAGCTCTGGGGAAAGTGTAGGAGTGCCATGGCACTGCAAAAGCACTGAGCAGTCTCTCAGAATTTGAGCTTGAAGGGACATTTTCTCTGCAAGTGTGTACACTCATACTCAGACTTCATCCTTTCTTACAGAGCTACCAGCCTCAAGGTGCCAGTTCCTATGGGCAGGTAAGCACCAGTCAGTGTCCAGACAGAACGTAGCACTGGGGAAAGTGGAGGAGTGCCATGGCACTGCAAAAGCACTGAGCAGTCCCTCACAATTTGAGCTTTAATTAACATTTTCTCTGCAAGTGTGTACACTCACACTCAGACTTTATCCATGTACTAATTCCTCTGGAGTCTCAGCATGTGAAATCACTGCAGTCAGCAGCACTGGGGGGCTCCTCACCCTGCCCTGCATGGCCTCAGCATGTGGTGGCTGCCTCTCCTAATGCAGGTTGGGACCCTGACCAAGGGGAAGTAACCAAACCCTTTCCTTGCCTTAGGGTGCACCAGCTTACTCAGGTAGCAGCAGTTCTTATGGCCAGGTAAGCAAACTGCACATTCTGCAGGAGGTTTTCCCCTCAGCTCGCTGATCAGCACCTCTGTTGGATTTTTGAGAGTGTGTGTCTCAGTTTGGCTCATGGCTGTTGCTGAGAACAGGAGCATGTGCTGCAGAGCTGCTGCTCTGCTGCTGTGTGTCCTTTGGCTCAGGAAGAGCCTTTTGGGGAAGCCCTTGTGCAGCTGCATTTCCATAACTGTTCTGCTCTCTAGAGAAGCCCCTTGTCAAGAGAGTAACTGCATTCTCTCTCTTTAAAGGGTGCCCAAAGTAGCCAGTCCTACGGCCAGGTGAGACTTTTAGCTGAAGTGGATGGAGCTGCTCTGTAGGAGTCAGCTCTGGAGATGGCTTTAGGACTGGGGCTGGGTAATTTACTTTCTCGCTCTTGCTGAGTGGTCCTGGGTTTTGGTTCATACCACTGACTTTCCATGAAGGAAAAGCAAGATAGCGCTGGGGAGCTTTTATTGGCCATGGGCTTTTCTGTCACAGCTGAGCTGACTTACAGCTTTGTTTACAAAGGAGTTTTTTTGCCTTTCTTACAGAGCTACCAGCCCCAAGGTGCCAGTTCCTACGGGCAGGTAAGCGTCAGTCAGTGTCCAGCCAGAACACAGCACTGGGGGAAGTGGAGGAGTGCCATGGCACTGCAAAAACACTGAGCAGTCCCTCACAATTTGAGCTTTAAAGGACATTTTCTCTGCAAGTGTGTACACTCACACTCAGACTTCATCCTTTCTTACAGAGCTACCAGCCTCAAGGTGCCAGTTCCTACGGGCAGGTAAGCACCAGCAAGGCTGCAGCGGTTGGGGGGATGCAGTGCCACGGCTCTGCAGTAGCTGGCAGCTTTTGAAGTTGTTTTTGTTCAATTTATATTGAGTCCTTAAAAAAAAAATCTGTGAATCCATTTCAAGAGTTGTCATGTGAAAAGAACAGTTGTGATTCTAATGGATAGCTGCAGGAAGCATGGGTTCCCATCGCTCTCTGATGTTTTCTATGGTATGCAACTCGGACTTTTGTGGTAGAAATGGTGTATTTGGTGTTCTTCCTGCCCCAGCTGAGTGACATGAAACAAGACAAATGTATAGTCATTCTTTCCCTGCCTCCCTTGGTTTCAACGCAGGGAGATGGTGTTGAAGAGCTAAGGAATGTTGGGTCATGTCCTCAGCTGCAGGATGATTTGGTCTTGGAGCCTGCAGCTGATGAATGTTTCCCCCTCTGTCCAGTTTTTATGTGAATAAAAGGAGCCCCAAGACAGCCATACGTTTTGGCAGGATCTTTACATCAGATACTAGAAATACACAAAACAGTCCAAATGTGTTTTGGTAACTGTAACTCTCCCAGACCACTGGGACAGGGGTCTGCATGCACATGAATCATCTGCTCTTCTTTGACCTTTGATTGAAGGCAGCTTGCACCAGCAGCTTATGGTTACCTACAGTAATTTTGCATAACTGAAAGTGTTTCAAATGTTCTGGCCACCTCAATGGATTCATTTGACTCATTGCATTTAATTGATGGGTTTTAATGGAATTATTTTTTTCCTAGGGCTCTTTCTCGTGTTTTAGAACTGATTTTTGCATTTACTTTCCCCCAGAGGAAGGGGATTTTGCAATTGGGAACCAACAAAAATACAAACAGAGGAAATGGGTATTCACTCACTACTAGCCATTTGAGCTCATTGCCTTAGAAACAACAGCCAAAGGAAACGTAATGAGCATCTGCTGCATGCCTTCAGTGTCCTGGAAAACCCTCACAAACTAGAGGCTTTGGACTCATCTGCAACGAGTCCCGTCTGCAGTGGATGTAAAACTACCCAATGGTTGCTGTTTGATAAGCACAGTGTGATCACTGTTCATCTACAACATGAAATACCACAGTAATTCTAGTTCAGCAGCACAGGCAGTAAATTTTCTGTCTTAATCTGTTGGATGTTCTTTTCCCCACAAAAAAAACAGACATAGTAGAGGCATTTGCTTCACAAATATGATAATTATGCATCAATAACTGCTTTCTTACAGAGCTACCAGCCTCAAGGTGCCAGTTCCTATGGGCAGGTAAGCGTCACTCAGGCTCCAGACAGAACACAGCTCTGGGGAAAGTGTAGGAGTGCCATGGCACTGCAAAAGCACTGAGCAGTCTCTCAGAATTTGAGCTTGAAGGGACATTTTCTCTGCAAGTGTGTACACTCACACTCAGACTTCATCCTTTCTTACAGAGCTACCAGCCTCAAGGTGCCAGTTCCTATGGGCAGGTAAGCACCAGTCAGTGTCCAGACAGAACGTAGCACTGGGGAAAGTGGAGGAGTGCCATGGCACTGCAAAAGCACTGAGCAGTCCCTCACAATTTGAGCTTTAATTAACATTTTCTCTGCAAGTGTGTACACTCACACTCAGACTTTATCCATGTACTAATTCCTCTGGAGTCTCAGCATGTGAAATCACTGCAGTCAGCAGCACTGGGGGGCTCCTCACCCTGCCCTGCATGGCCTCAGCATGTGGTGGCTGCCTCTCCTAATGCAGGTTGGGACCCTGACCAAGGGGAAGTAACCAAACCCTTTCCTTGCCTTAGGGTGCACCAGCTTACTCAGGTAGCAGCAGTTCTTATGGCCAGGTAAGCAAACTGCACATTCTGCAGGAGGTTTTCCCCTCAGCTCGCTGATCAGCACCTCTGTTGGATTTTTGAGAGTGTGTGTCTCAGTTTGGCTCATGGCTGTTGCTGAGAACAGGAGCATGTGCTGCAGAGCTGCTGCTCTACTGCTGTGTGTCCTTTGGCTCAGGAAGAGCCTTTTGGGGAAGCCCTTGTGCAGCTGCATTTCCATAACTGTTCTGCTCTCTAGAGAAGCCCCTTGTCAAGAGAGTAACTGCATTCTCTCTCTTTAAAGGGTGCCCAAAGTAGCCAGTCCTATGGCCAGGTGAGACTTTTAGCTGAAGTGGATGGAGCTGCTCTGTAGGAGCCAGCTCTGGAGATGGCTTTGGGATTGGGGTTGGGTAATTTACTTTCTCGCTCTTGCTGAGTGGTCCTGGGTTTTGGTTCATACCACTGACTTTCCAAGAAGGAAAAGCAAGATAGCGCTGGGGAGCTTTTAGTGGCCATGGGCTTTTCTGTCACAGCTGAGCTGACTTACAGCTTTGTTTACAAAGGAGTTTTTTGCCTTTCTTACAGAGCTACCAGCCCCAAGGTGCCAGTTCCTACGGGCAGGTAAGCGTCAGTCCGTCACCACTGAGAACACACCATGGACGTGATGTCCTCATGTGTGCATTGACAATTCTGAGACTTGTTTAATGAAATAAGTTCTCATTAGAAGTAAGAGTTTCGCACCTTTTTATATGACTCTGGGAACAACAGGCTCCTTGAAGCAGCTCTTTCCCACACGGGAGAGTGCATAGAGGTGTCAGCTTTTGATGCACTGCATTATTTAAAATACACAATACTTTATAATTAAATTCACAGTAGGATGTAGCTGGCCTTCTGCCTCAGAAGCAGTCAATTAGCTACAGCCCTTGGAAATTTACCTCTGTATTTTAAATGCAGAAATTAAACATTTCGTTTACTGAGCTGCTGTTTTGGTTTTTTTCCAGCAGGGTGGATCTTCAGGTGGCAGCAGCGGTTGTGGACAAGTAAGTCCTCTTCCTCTGACCTATTCAAAAACTGCTCCCAGCTTTCTTTGCAGAAGCAGCATTTTTCAACAAGTTATATACTGTTTGTTGAAATGTTTTGTTTCCATTGTTACGTGGAATTGTCTAGCAGAGAGGTCAGGAAAGGTTGATATTGTTGTTCACTGTAACCAAGACGAACTGGCTTCTCCCATGTGTTACCCACAGGAGATGGAACAAGTAGTGGGTTCATCTCTCTGCACAGGAAACAGATAAAATCTTTGCTTGGGAATGACTTTCAGATACTGTTCCATTTAGTTCCCGCAGAAAGCAAGAGGGTCATAGAGTGGCTCATGTGGAATAAGAATTAGATCAGTGGTTTTCATCCTCGTTCCATTTTGTCTTGTGTGTGACTACAACAGTGGGAAGACAGTGTCTTCAGTGATGAGATCCCAGGTGAAAGGATCATGGAAAAGGCCACGAGGATAAACTCAAAGAAAAGTATTGGGGGAAATAATGAGAAGTATAAATAGAGACATTTTTATCGGGGCTATGTAGCAGAAATATCAGGATTGGTGTGAGTTAGGAATTAATGGAAATGAACAGGAATGTATGAGCAGCAGTACAAGGACGTGCTGGGCATGTGTCTGGATGCTTGTGAGAGTGTGGCTGTGGGAGTGACACGGGGTAAAGCCACAGGCTAAGGGTTGAATAAAATTAAACTCACCCTCTGTAAAGTTTTGTGTTGAATTTTGATACTTAGTTCTCACATAAGAAATGTTAAGAGAGCTAATTACTTGGCAAGAAAATCAAAATATAGGCATTTATTTCTTGCTCTGTTTGGTTTTTAACAGGGTGTTTCATACGATAGCAACCCCTGCCACCAGGTAAATGACCTTCTTCCTCTCATTTAACATGCAGTCCAACAGTAGCTTTGGCACTAGCTCAATTAGCACCTACTCCAGATTCACAGAGTGCAAATCTATGTAATCTTACCAATTATGAGATTAGAACTCACTGTCTTCCCATACAAAGGAGCATCACAAGGCATGGGGTCCTCTGTTTTCCTCCCATTATGCCTGTGAAACATCTGGCTCTATGGGATATTAAGGCCAGAATCTGTAAAGAACTGCTCTGCTGCAGAGCTGCTCAATTGGACCAGCATATATCAGGGCTGGAGTTCATCAGCCTCCTTGGGGCTTTTCCTGTCAAAACTCTGGCAATACTTTCAGGTCTGCCACTTGTATATAATGGGTACCAGTTCATTGTTTGAAATTGCTCTTTTTTTCTCTTAAAGAGCAGCTATTTCTTTCTAAGGCTGAAGGAAATCCTTATCTTCTGTTCTTACAGCTGCTGCAACACTGAAAGACAATACTCTCCATTTCATCTCCTTTTGCCTCTGCTGGATGAAGCCTCAGCCTCATTCTAGTCACTGGCAAACATCCTACTCACTTCAATAGCTCAGGATTTCACTGCTCTTATTAAGCACTTTGGACACTAATACTTCTACAAGTGTGTCCTGTACTTTCACTTGGAGGAGTTCTATTCCCCTCTGAAGAGAGCATATTGAAACACACTGAGTGTTTCATTTAAAACCTTTTCCTCAAGGCCACTGTGTCACAGCTTTCTGTGTGACAATGCTACCAGGGACATTCATCATTCCATTGTAGAAATTTGGCTCTCTACAGGAGAAAAAGAAGATATATTCCCTAGAGACTGCTCAGAATGAAACTGTGTACTAGCCATTACTTCAAGATCAATGTTTGTGATTCCTTGACACAAGTCTCATCTAATCTAAATCTTTGCACTATTGGCAATCTCTGCATGCTACCACAGAAGTTATGTCTGTGTTGTGTATCTGCTTCTGCTCCTTACTCCTTCTAAGCAGGGATCATAGCTTTCATGACAATCCATAGCCAAACAGTAAGTGTCTAAAGCAGGTGTGTTTTTTGTCTTACAGGATGCATCCCAGAGCAGTCAGAGCAGTCAGGTAGGTTGCTCTTTATTGTCCACTGGTCAAAACTTTGTAAGCAATTCTAATCCAGAGTATAGTTTTCTTGCTTGTAAGAGTCTAGCCTCTTCAGGCTTCNGCATTTATAATCATTGTTGCTTTGTTTTCACAGGGTGGATCATACTCACAAAACTATGGCAGCAGCCAAGTAAGTACTAGATTATTTCCTCCCACTGAGGTCTTATTTCACACAGATTCCACGACAGCTGATCAGTATTTGACCAGCAACATTGCAATATTAACTATAATACTATTGTTGTTAGCAGGGTGGNCACTATTGGCAATCTCTGCATGCTACCACAGAAGTTATGTCTGTGTTGTGTATCTGCTTCTGCTCCTTACTCCTTCTAAGCAGGGATCATAGCTTTCATGACAATCCATAGCCAAACAGTAAGTGTCTAAAGCAGGTGTGTTTTTTGTCTTACAGGATGCATCCCAGAGCAGTCAGAGCAGTCAGGTAGGTTGCTCTTTATTGTCCACTGGTCAAAACTTTGTAAGCAATTCTAATCCAGAGTATAGTTTTCTTGCTTGTAAGAGTCTAGCCTCTTCAGGCTTCCCAGCTGCAGTCTGTAACTCCCTGTCTTCAGACTTTTTTAGTCCACTGACATACTAGGAACTCAGCAACCTAACAAAGCTAACTCTGTGTCTTCTGCTGAAATTCATCTCTCCAGCATTTATAATCATTGTTGTTTTGTTTTCACAGGATGGATCATACTCACAAAACTATGGCAGCAGCCAAGTAAGTACTAGATTATTTCCTCCCACTGAGGTCTTATTTCACACAGATTCCACGACAGCTGATCAGTATTTGACCAGCAGCATTGCAATATTAACTATAATACTATTGTTGTTAGCAGGGTGGATCATCATCATCATCATCCTCACAGAACTATGGTGGCAGCCAGGTAGGCAGGCCTTGATTTCCTCCTGGTAAGAGTTTTTATTATATCTGGCAATTTATCTAGATGTCTAGAATGTTACGTTTGTTCAAAGAATCCCAGGCAATAGTTTATTCCAGCTTGACAGTCCCCAAACAATAGCACAGTCTCTTCTGAAGTAGGGCTAATATTTGTTTGTTTTATAGGGTGGATCCTACTCCCAAAATAACGGAGGTGGCCAAGTAAGTAATGCTCTGTGTCTCTACTTGATACCAACTTTAGCCTTTGCTCAAAATCAGGTTTTCTATATCCTACTTGTCTCTGAGTGTGGTGTCTTTGTTTGTTTTAAAGGGTGGCTCATCCTCCTCAGATGGTTATTATGATGGTCAGGTAACTAGCTCTCTCTTGTTCTCCTAGTTATGTATTATTTCATGCTAATCTTTGTAGCCTTTTTGTTTCTGCTTGGGTTTTGGTTTTTCTTTACTGAAGGGTGGCATGTACCCTGTGAGCAGCTATTGCAGCCTTGTCTCTGGCTCTTTATTTTCCTTTTAAATATCTGACCTTAATCTAGCTCAGCTTTTTCTTCGCATGAGCCTCAGTTCTCTCTTGCAGTGTACAACATCAAAGTGTCTTTTTAACAAACCTTTTTTGTGAGTGAGTAACTGGTACCTGATGTCGTTGTAGGGTTCCCAAGACTTCTCAGACGACAATCCCAATGCTTGTGATGATGTGAGTATGTTTTCTCTCATATGTTTTTGTCACAAGGGTTTTTTACGTAGATGGGAAGTTCTGCTCTGGTGGGAGCAGCCCTGTGTGTGCAGAATGGTGAGCTCCCACACCAAGAGCTGTTTCAGCAGCTGCATGGCTTCCTACTGAAAGTTGTCATGGAAGTGTTTACAGACAGCTTTTTTGACTTTAAATGCATTTAACTCCTGCAATGAGATATGGATAAAACGATTGCAGTGGCTTTGCAGTAGCAGAAGATTTTGTCTAAAATCTAAGGATCCATTTTACAGTAATTTTCCAAGGACAGAAAATCCCATAGAGAAGCTTTAAATGCAAACAGTGAAAGAAAGAAGAGAGATACAGTGGCACATATTCCTCTACTTCTCATCTTACGTTTCCACCAATGTAAAGTTGCTATTAAAATGCTTTCCAGACTGGAGTACTAGGATTTCAAACTAATTTAGGCAGAGTCGTGGAGGATGTGAGCAACACATTATGTTTGTGATGTCCATATGCAGTATCAGAAAGAATCAAGTTTCTGTAAGCTGTTAAGATTGGGTTTAGATAATTCTTAAAGAAGGAAATAATTTCTTCTCTTCCAGAATGACACTACCTATAGTTCCAAGAGTCAGGTAAGTGGGTTTTTCCTTCTGCAGTATTCAGACTCTTGTAAGTAGTGACCGTGTTATTAACTGCACACGTCTACGTTAGACCTGTGGGCCTCTGACTTTATAAACCCTTCCAAAAGTTGATTACAGAATGAGGTATTTTATGTGCTCTGTCTCTGTACTCAGCCCCTTCTAACTGTCCTCAAGGCTGCTGCAGAATGATGTAAAACTTATCAACGCTTCTAAACATACACTAAGAGAGGGGGTTTGTAGTGTGTGCAACTGGACTAGGATGCTCTTTGGGAATGAACCACCTGTGTGGGTGAGCCATGGAGCCACCTGCAGCTTTTGCTACTCTTTCTACCTTAAACTCCCACATGTGCTGGTATTGCACAGTAGCATCTATCCCCTGGTAATGCTCTCCCTGTTCTGCAATCAGAAACTGTGACTAACGTGGCTAGATGGTGACCGAGCAGATATACTGTTGGGTAAATGAACAACGTTTTTCTGTGCTACTTGTCTGTTGATAGAAAACCTTACTCCATGTCACAGCCTCTTTTGGTTTTACTGCCATCTAGAGTAACTTGCCATCAGCTCCCTGCCCTTCCTTCACTTGGCAGACACACACTTTACTGCTTCATTAGTTTCCCTGCTTTTCCTCTCTAGCCCTTTTAGTACTGCACCAGACAGACTGTTAGTGGTAGTAAAACAACAGCTTGGGGCATCACCCTGTCCCAATAAATGCCACCTTGACAAGTTTAGGTAGATTTCTGCTGAAAGTGTTTCCTGTGAATGGCTGCCTCTATAAAGCAATAACTGCCTTCTGGCTCCTCTACAGAGTTCTGGTTGTGCAAAGAAGAAAGTTGTCGTTGCCAGAGTAAGTAACTTTTTTATCCTTTTCTTTTGTTACTGCTTAAGGGATTTTTTGCTTTAACTGTACCTAATTCATCCCAGTTATGCCTAATTTTCCCTGTTTGTCCTAATTAATGTTCTCCTATTGGAGGAAAAAGTGAGCTACAGTAGCTTGGCTACTTGCTCTGTGGGTGAATTTACCTTAAAGGAAGTGTGTGTCTATAGGAAAAAAAAAAGACATGAAAATCCTGCTCTAAGATCTAGGCAGCTCAAATTCCTGTCACTGCTGATAGAGTTTCCATCTCCTAATAGCAAATGTCTCTGTTTTTTACAGGATACATCCCATGTTTTGAGCAGAACAGACTATGACGTGCAGGTAAACCATTCGCTGCTGTTACAGCTTCTTGATGTATTCTCTACAAAAGCAGGAATAAGAATCTACATTTCACAACAGAATGTTTTGTTTAGGGTTAGCTAGTTCTTACCCAGTAGAACTATGTGTTTTAGTTTATCACCCTTGCAGAAAAATGAGTAATTTCTTGTTTCTTCACAGAACGAGTCTTCTACTTCAAACAACAGCTACACTAACCACCAGGTAACAAAATAGTGTGTACTGCAGGATCTCATTGCAAGGAGCTTTCTAAGAAATGAGACTTAATTTCATGTTCTACAGACAGTGTATGTATTGCAGAATTATGTGACATTTAACTGACCCAGGGTGGCACCTGGTTCTGTTTGGCTTCATATTTTGTACTGTATTGGTACCCATCAGCTTCCCAGAGATCTGCAGTCCTGCCATACCCAGCATTACGGAGATGTAACACTAGCACAGTCCTCTGGCTCAGAGAGATTGAAGTCTAAATCAGTCCTACAATCATATCTCTCAGCTCCAGAGGGTAACAGTTTTCTTACTTAGTTTTCCTGCTACCCGTTCCCTGTGTGTTCCATCCAGTCACTAATTAAGGTTCATCCACGTTTCTGTTCTGAACAGATAACGTTTCTGGGTGCAGGGAAGCAGTACAAAGAGTTTGTCACCTTGCTTCTGCTACACAACTTTTATATGTGTTAACTTCTGATAAAATGCTTCTATAAGAAAGAATTGATTTCTTCACAGGGTGGATCATTCATTGCAACCAGTGGTGGATCAAACAGCCAGGTCAGGATTTTCTCTGGTTTCATCTAGTCTTGTCCAGATAGTTTCCTGGCAATTAAACTAAATCAAGTAGTTTTGCGTGGGGGGAGTGGTGATGGTATGATTCTCTGTACTTTTGAACTACCCAGATAACTGTGCCTCGATGAGGCATCTGTCACTGAGTCACAGAACTGAGAGATGTACCATCAGTTTAACTTCCGAAGCAAACAAATGTACAGAGCTATGCTGTCCCTTCATTTGTTCTAGGTTTAGGAAAGGTCACAGCTATGCTCTGTAGTGTCACAGCCTTTCTTTCCCTAAGCACAGTTCCACATCTGAAATAAGATCTGGGTTTTAACTTCTACTAAGCAATAATTGTTTCCCTTTAAACAAAATCCGCTTCTTTCTGGTTTACATTTTCCTTTTGTTCATTTCTAGGGTGGTTGTATTTGTCCTGATGGAAGCAGTGGTTACAGACAGGTAATTCTTCATCTGAGTTTATACTTCCATCTACAGAATGGAACATTTTGATTTAATCACCTGGTAAATGTAGACACTTGGGTAACACTACACATCATTGGTGATTTCCTGAGTGTGCATATGCAATTAAATGGAAGAATGAATTCAACTTTATCTGTACAATTGCCACTTGAGCACTAACTTTCTGTAGCTGTGCTTGGCAATCCAGATGCTCTGCCAGTTGGCTGTTATAGGCTAATTATGCAGAGTCAATAGTATGCCCTGTAGTAAGCACAGATATCAGCTGCACCCAGCTTAGGACCCTTGTGCTTCTTGCTGCTGTAACACTACACTGCGACTCAAATGTCAACGTCTGATAAATACTTCCAGAAATAATTTCTTAAATCATGATTGAAACTATTCTTTCCCATTAAGAGAATTGCTGCAATCTCATCATCAGTGGCACTGGATGAACCTTTCCCTGTGCACTTACACAGGCATTATAGACCAGCTTTGCCGGCTGAACTTGAATTTTGAAGTCTTCTACCTGCAAGCTTAGTTTTGATGCTTGTGTTGGTAAATGGTGTAATCTGCTTTTAGTTTTCAGTTTTGACAGGAAACATATTGTGGAGCATTATTTCTGTAACAAAGCATGCTGTCTGAACAAGCTGATGGCACAAAGAGATTCCTTCTCTCTGAACTTAACTGTCATTCCTTTTAACTTCTAGCAACAGTAACTTTGGTCAGGGAAAGTACTATCTCTGTCAGATAACTGAAAGAGTTCGGTAGGTCAGTGGTTGTGACCTCCACGTTTTAGAAGATAGACTGGTCTACTAACATGTCCAATGTTGACACCTCATCAAGGAAAAGCCTTTTTCTTTATTGCGTGATTGTAAAGCCATACAGGCAAAGCCATTTCCAAGGCAAAAGGTGGACACCTTTATGCAAGTTTCCTTTCTAATAGGGCCTTTGCATGCTTAAAAGTTGTTAATGACAAGCTAGGGCAGCTTGGCTGGGGGGAGGAGGGGAAGGGTATTTAATTGCTAGTAGACAACAAATTTACACATGGAGAAAATTAGACATCTAAACTGAACATGTTAGAAAACCAGTCCTCAGTAGAGATGTATCCACTTTCAAGAGACTTGTATCTCAGCTTGTGATGGTATCAGCTGATGGGATTAATTTATGATAAGCAAAGTAGCAACAGTCTTGATCTTTGTCTTTATCTAACAGTAAAGTTCATCAGTCTTTGCAAAGGAATCAGATGAATTAAACAATAGGCTTCGTTTCTATTTCCATCCAGGGCCACTCCTCTAAACATGGCAGCAGGAGTGCCTAAGTTTAGCATCTAGGCACGTTAGCTATGACAGGCAGATTTGTTCTTCTGAATGTAAAAAGCAGAGTATAATTAGATGTGGATGTGTATGAATATAAACCAGCATTCATAAATCTTGCATAAAAGCGGCAGCCATCTACTTCCTCGAAAATTCTTTAGCTCAGAAGGAAAATTCCTCCTATTCTAAACTCAGAAGCTGTCATTGAAGGTCTCTTTAAACATGGAAAACACTATAACTTAAGAGTCACAGCTATGTGTATTTAAACTGTCTTCTTTCAGAGGAAACAATGCGGTGATAATGGATGTTGTAAACTAGCAAACAGTCTGGTTCTTTAAGCAGTGAGCTGAAAAACCTGCTCTCCTGAACAATATTATAGTTTTAGAAACATCAGGGTCATGATCATCTAGAGCATCTCTATAGTGATTGCAAAGATCAGGAAGAGTAAAACGAAAAGTTACTGCTTCTTTCAGATACTTTCAGCTGAATAGTACCTGACAAAAGATTCTATGATTCTTTTTAACAAAAAAAACCTTTGTATGATTACAGTGATATCTTTTGAAACAATAGAAGTCCAGAAATTAATTCATCTGCTTCAATATCTGTTTGCAAGGCAATAGCTGGTCTGTGTTTTCCTTTCAGGGAGCTCCAGGTTCTTCATATGGCACTTATTCTGGTAACCAGGTAAACACTCAGATAAAATGCCCCGTTCAGAAGCTCCACCTAAACCTTCCCTGAAAGAGCAGGCAAATACAAACCAGTAACCCATTCTGTCTCCTGCACAGGGCCCTTACTTCTCTCCTGGAGCAGCCTATGGACAGGTAGTTGTTCTTGCTCCCTTACCAGGACTCTCATCACCCTGGTTCCTTCACACCTGGAACTGTGGATGCTCTAGCATGCAATCATTACAGGCCTGATGGCTGTCTCTTAGAGCAGTGAATTGACCCTGGTGTAGCCTTGTGGTTTGGGCTTTGATAGAGAGCAGCACAGAATGGTACCTGCAGTGTCCTTGCAGCCTTGAAACTGCAGCAGGCTCAGAAGATTACTGCCAGGAGACATCTTCCACTTCCACATTGCTGCTCTTGACTTTTATTTAGCTACACAAAAGTTAGATTGCTCAGGGAAAAAGGGTGTGAAGTGAGAACTGGGTACACTGGTATTTAAACCCTTGTCTTTGAGAAAACAACTGCTCTGTGTTTTCCTTTCAGGAGGGCCCAGGTTCTTCCTACAGCTCTTACTCTGGTAACCAGGTAAATATTCTGGTCACAGTGCCTGCACAGGAGCAGCCTAAAAGCCTTCCTTGGGAGAGCTTTTCAACTAGAGCAATGAATGTTTATGTTTTCTCTGCAGGGAGGGTCTTCCTTCCATTCTGGTGCACCTTATGGACAGGTAGATGTTCTCATTTCTAAAGAGAAGGCAGATAGCTTTTGTCTTCATTTCTATGTTCTCCATATAGTGGCTTTTATGAAATATAACATCCAGGAATTGAATCAAGCATTTGTGACTTACAACGTGAAGTCTGCCTGAGGAAAGGGCTAAATTGTGTTTTCAGCTTGTTTGGAATCATCTTTCATCCAGCTAAGGAAATCAGTGATAAGAAGTTCCTTGTTGTTTAACAATATTGATCTGAAATGGTAGTCAGGTGCATTGCTACATACCCCATCCTGTTTGCAAGGCAATAGCTGGTCTGTGTTTTCCTTTCAGGGAGCTCCAGGTTCTTCATATGGCACATATTCTGGTAACCAGGTAAACACTCAGATAAAATGCCCCGTTCAGAAGCTCCACCTAAACCTTCCCTGAAAGAGCAGGCAAATACAAACCAGTAACCCATTCTGTCTCCTGCACAGGGCCCTTACTTCTCTCCTGAAGCAGCCTATGGACAGGTAGTTGTTCTTTCTCCCTTACCAGGACTCCCATCCCCCTGGTTCCTTCACACCTGGCACTGTGGATGCTCTAGCATGCAATCATTACAGGCCTGATGGCTGTCTCTTAGAGCAGTGAATTGACCCTGGTGTAGCCTTGTGGTTTGGGCTTTGATAGAGAGCAGCACAGAATGGTACCTGCAGTGTCCTTGCAGCCTTGAAACTGCAGCAGGCTCAGAAGATTACTGCCAGGAGACATCTTCCACTTCCACATTGCTGCTCTTGACTTTTATTTAGCTACACAAAAGTTAGATTGCTCAGGGAAAAAGGGTGTGAAGTGAGAACTGGGTACACTGGTATTTAAACCCTTGTCTTTGAGAAAACAACTGCTCTGTGTTTTCCTTTCAGGAGGGCCCAGGTTCTTCCCACAGCTCTTACTCTGGTAACCAGGTAAATATTCTGGTCACAGTGCCTGCACAGGAGCAGCCTAAAAGCCTTCCTTGGGAGAGCTTTTCAACTAGAGCAATGAATGTTTATGTTTTCTCTGCAGGGAGGGTCTTCCTTCCATTCTGGTGCATCTTATGGACAGGTAGATGTTCTCATTTCTGAAGAGAAGGCAGATAGCTGTTGTCTTCATTCCCATACTTCCCTCGAAAGAAGGAAAACTTTTTCTTAAGGGATTCAAACTAATAGCATTTTTTTTGTTTTCCCTGCAGGGAGGTTCTTCTGCCTATGACAGCAGCAGTGAAACCCATGGTCAGGTAAGTACTCTGTGTAAAGGCTGCTGAGGGCCACCACCCTAGCTCCCAGGCTCTCACTGGATTTTAGTGAAGGTGTCTTTTCTCCTTTGCAGATTGAATTTGCATAGACTTTTAACTAAGTAGCCTGAAAGTTTGCGGGGGAATAAAATGTGAGGTGCCTGTAAGCGCTGAAGCTTATTCTCCTCAACAGTGCTAGCTTTGAGCTGTCTGCAAGAGGAACATCCCTTCAGAAGTGGAAGTAGAATTTAGGTTAAAAATATGTTCAGTAAGTTCTTCACAGGGACATAACCAGGAGCTGCTCAATGTAAATATAGTAAATACATGAGTAAATATCCATATGCTTTAAATCTCCCCAGAAGGGAATCACAATAGCAAGCATCCCCCAAAAAGTCAATCAGTATATGAAAATGGCTTCTGTTTTCTGACCAGGGTGGATCTTCTACATACAGTGGTTCTGGATCTTACGGGCAGGTAAATATTTTTGGCCTTACACATCACAGCCTGAAGCTTGCTGCACTGGTTTGTAGGTGCACCTTGCTCTGGAGTTTAGGTGATGACCACAGAAATGCCATTTTAGTTTCTTTCTGCTTTGATTTAACCCTTTACAGCTCCACATGTTTCCATAATGGAGGGAAGCTGATGCTCCGTGCCACTGTGACTATCCAATGCTTTAACTGCTTTATTGTTTATGCATTAGCTCATTCAAAAGGAAATATTTTGTTTGTATACTTTTTGTTACTTATGCAGAAGCTCTTGAAAGTGTAGGGCAAGGCACGTTCTGTATTTGAAGTCTGTATTCATTGATAGGAACGTCGTTGTGAGATGATTCTGTAGGGACCACCTCGTGTTTTGTTTAGCAATACATTTAGAAAGGCTGAAGTTGTTGTGCAGAGTTATCTACTAAAAATAATAAGGCAAATAATCCAGATTGCTTTTTCGAAGGAAACTGTGATGTGTTGCTGCTTCTAGTGCAGGGTCTAGAAAGAAAGCATGGATGATGGGGATTTTAAATGTAAAGAAAGGTTAATTTTGCAAATCAGCTTTACCAGACATTTTTCCTTATGAAAAGGCACGTTCAGAAGGAGGATATTTTTTTTTAACTTCTACTTATAAGTTATGGGGTGGGTTTTTTTTCTCTTCCTGCACATTCTTGATTTGTATAAAATTGGAGATTCCATGTGGCTGGTTATTTTTATTCTTCTGCTTTATATTCTCCACCAATAGGATCATGTAAGAGTCCTTTTTGTATGAAAATCTTTTTTCCATTAATTTACAGGACTCGCCTTCCATAGGAGGTGGTGAAACTGATACCAGTGTAAGCATTTCTTCCCAAGCACATCTATATCACAAACTACCTTTTAAAGTATCTACGTGCTTACACGGGCCTTTAACTTATGCCAGCATCTTGTCTGCAGGAGCTCCTTCAATGCCTGATCTCATCATCTCTGTTTAGTAGTTTTCTGCAGAAAAGAGAGTATTAAGTGATAGATTGTACTTCAACTGGTTTCCTAATAGGTTTGTTTTCTAGTGTCCTGATTAGTAGGAAGTTGTTATCCACAAATGTTTATCAATTCAGCTGTTCACTTCAGCCACAAGTATAGTGGATATATCCGTTATACATACATACATATATATATATATATATATATATCCATTAGTGGATATTCAGCAAAGCTAAAATATGATACTGCAGAGGACATTAAGATCATCTCAGAGAAACTAAAAATAGGAAAGAAACGGAGATGTGGTAACATTAGTGTGTACCACTGAGGTCTTACAACAACCAAGACAGCTTTCGAAGTGCTGATGGTTTCCCCTATAGCTTTCTAAGAGGAAATAACACAGATTGAGATGTGATCCCATTCCTTTATTTCACTGTATCTGGATTCAGCTTTCCAAATGCCATTCTACAGCAATGACCAGAGAAAGAACTTGAAAGAATGCTGCTTATCCTACAGCCTACATCTTTTACTTTCCCAGCAAGTGGTGGTCTTCTTTGCTTCCCACCCTTGCTTAGAAAACAATAGAAATGTTTGCCATGCAATAACCAGCTTCTGGTATGTTTCAGGACTCGACCTCACCCTCTGGCAGCCGGCAGAGTGAACGGGTAAGCACTCCTTCCTTACATGTTGCACCATTGCCTGCACCAGTGCCTGGCAACTGCCACTGACCTCAGCTACATCTTGTGGGGAAGCTACTGTGGCAGCTTCTAGTGTGAGATGGAGATTCCTCCATCACAGAGGGGATGGGAGTGTGCCTGAGGTGTTGAAATACTTCTAGAAATCCCAACTGATGCTGAGGTGTGCTCTTGAATCTCAAACTGATGTTACAAACATGGTACCACAGTTCACTTGTTCAGGCTCCTACACTTTTTCACGCATTGCCTTGCTGCAAAAGGCTTCACTAGTGTGGTTTTTCCAGCATTTATTCTAAGTGAAACCCTCTGCTTTGTGCTGTATGACTGACTTCTGAGAGCTTCCATCTTCCTGTCACTTCTCCATGGCACCCATTTGATCTATTCTGATGTGAATTTAATGGCACAGTCTGAGAAGTGACCGTGTTGCCATATAAGAACTCTGCCATTGTTATACCCAATAGAATACCATTCCCAAACAGGCATAAAGAGCCATGTGCACTTTTATATAGAAAGAGGTTTTTTTTCCTAATAGCCCATGGGAGAAAACTGAGGAATGTAGAGAGACAAGGAGTGTTCAGCTTCCAGCCTGATCTTTCCATGCTGCAAAAGAAAAGAAAAGGAAGTTATTTTTGGTTTTTCATATCATTTCAATACATTTTTCTAGGAGTTTTATTCCCCAGGAGGCAGCCAGTCAGGTGGACATGTAAGCATCTATTTTATTCATTATTTGCAGTTCCCTTCCCAAATGGCTGTTCTATGTTAACATTACCTCTGTGAGCGAGTTATACCCAACTGTTTGCCTTGTAGAATTTCTCATGACGTTATGTCTTGTGAAATCAAACAGCAAACTGCTTTCTAAATCAACTGCAAAGTGTGTAAGATGTGTGTGACTCTTGAACAGCACAGGCTTGTTTTCCAGAAGCCTCTTTAAACAAAAACAAATGAAGTCTGCTTTTTTTGCAGGGCTCGACATCTCAGGCTGGTGGCTACTCCAGTTACCAGGTAAATGGTAGCTCTTTATTCTTTTGACCTGGAATATCTGTTACATAAAAGCTTGAGTCCTTATACTGTATTACAGCAAGGTTTTTTCAGTCTGGGAGCGAGAATTCTTTGGTACTCAAATGCCTTTTCTTTATATATCTCAGTGTAATTCCAAGGGAAAGCTGAGTGATCAAAATGCAATTGATGTATCAACTGTTTTTTCTAATGCTGGGAAACAAATGGAAGTGATAAATATTAGATATGAAATGAGATGAAGGAAGATGGGAAATCTTTCTTTAGTGTTGCTTTTGATTTTTTGGGGTTTTTTTCCCAAAGTCTATATTTCAAGAAGATATTACCAGGTTGGTGTTATTACAACACTGTGAAGCTTTTCTTATCTCCACTAATCTCTCTATAGCTAAGATTGGGTTCTTAATCAGAGAGATGCTTTCAAGCACACTTTAGGGAGTAAAAGGTAACACATTGCAATCAAATATACATGTCAAACTTGAAGAAAACCTTCTAAGTGAAAATATAACGTTTACAGGGTTCAACTTCATCAGTAGGCAGCCAGTCTCGTGGACAGGTATGCTTTTCCTTCCCCACACTGTTCAGGTGTGCTCATGTCAGACACTCGCAGTTTACTTTGCATACCTTTCCTTCACAAGGACTGTCTTTCTTCACCACTGTTCTTTCTGCCCAAAGCCTCGCCAACACGTGATTTTCTTTCCCCATGTTGTTCAGATATCCCACAGGCCAGGGTAACCAGTAGTAAGGGCCAAAATAGCACTTGCAGTTTGAGCTTTTATACCTGCTTCAGTGCCAGTTTTCTTCTTACACTTTTCATGCACATTGAATGAGGAAAGTGAGAGAATAAATGGTGAACTTCTGGACAGCTCTCAGTTGGTTTCAGAGTAGAACTTGCCTATCTTTCTGAAATGTCTATACCATGAGAGAGTACTACATGTATCCCAGATGCTCTGGCCTCTCAGGGGCAAAAAAAAATGCTTCCTGTAGCACTGCTTAGAATTCTTTGCCCATCCTTTTTGTGAGCAGGAGTTTTAAGGTTAAGATTGTCCATAACAGATTTGAAGTTAATAGAACGGGAAGGCTTTTTTTCCCTGCCAGAGCAATATGTTCAGGAATAGGATAGAAAGAACAAAAAAATAGGTTAATTACTAGAGATTGGGCACTTGGGCAGTTAAAAACATAACTTAAAGACTCGCATACCTAGGATGGTAGAAGAAGTAACTGAAGCTGTAGATGTAGTCTGTTGCAGTCCTGTGCTCTTGATGTCTTCAATGTTTTCTGCATTCTTCCCAGGGTGGATGTAACTGCTCCGGAGGAAATTCTGTGAGTGTTGTTTGTTCATTCTGCATTTTCTTTTACTAAATTATTGAACTGGAATCTCTTCTCAAAAAAAAAAAAATCTTAAAATTGATTGCATTAAATAGTAGATTAATTAACAAAACATTTGTCATGAAGGGAAGGTAAAACAGTATCAAGTCTACGAAGTTACCAAACAGTAAATGTTTTCTCAGGAATTAATGTTTACCAAAAAATACCCAAACCACAAAATCTGAGCCACTTCTCATTTGTGCTTTTAAGTCTATATGAAGTTACTTGAGGACTATGAAACAGAGTAATACATGCAAATGATATGGGGTCAATACACATATAGCATGCAAAGGGCACTCCTGCACCTCGGGAAGAGGGCTTATTTTCTATACCATGACTCATGGGTAGATAGAAAAAGGTACTTCATAGTTTATGGTCTTCCAGGAAATATACTGTTTGCCATCTTGGCAAATTAAGAAGAGTGAAGTATTTGTGATATCATTTCAGACTGTGATATTCTTAGAACAGTAGAACTTTAATCTGTGATATTCTTAGAACCAGAACAGATTTTGTTTCATTTGTTGTTTATGATAAAAAACAAAGGCTAACTTTTCTTTCTTTTTTGTTTCTTCCCCTTACAGAGTGGATCCCCTAACTTAGTCAGAAGTGATTCCTCTGCAAATGTAAGCAATGTTCATCAGCTTTTAAATGAGTCCTGTGTTGTTTTGTCAATATAATAAGAGTCAGCACCTTACTGATGTCTTACACATGTGAAAACGACCTACCTGAGTTACAATCAATGATAACATACAGGACATTCATACAGTGCTCACAGTTTCCTTTTCCATTTGAAATAGTTCTCCATTCAAAGAGAAGTCTTTGATCAAAAACACTGATGCATACAGATCCATAACAATACAAGTATCTAGTTTAGGAGTCAGTTCCATTGGCTTCTCTGGAATTATGTCAAAATATCCCCTAAGAACACGGGTTGATGTTTGTATTCCCCTTAGATGTTTACTGCAAGAAAGGTTAGTGTTCATAGATCAGTAATTTAATGATGCTAGTGCTCTCATGGATAGGAACTCTTTGCAGGATGGATCTGTTCACAGTGTTTACAAGACTGTTCTGTTCAGCATGTGTCACTGCAGCTCGGTATGTGCTGCACTAAAGGGTGAAAAATACCCTTTGGGTCTTTTTGCATTGAGCACAGGACTGTGTGGCATTGCTAGCAGGTTGCTAACTGATATGGACACAGCTACCCCAAGTGTACCATATAAAAACCAATAGTAATGAGGTTACATTTTGAGTGGATTTTAAACTCAAGAAAGAAAGTTTAAAGTAGAAGTTTATATACTGCTGTCCTTGGAGAAGTTTTGCTTTAAAATAGATCCGATAGGCAAAAACAGCTGGTTTCTTTTTTCTTTTCTGCAGGACTCATCTTCTTTTGGAGGCAGCCAGTACAACAGCCGAGTAAGCACTCGTTCCAAGAGGAGGGCCAGCTTGCCACTTCTGAAAGTGATGGTTACTCACAAGCTCCATCCAATTCAGTTTTCACATGGGAGCTATGTTTAAAGAGCAAAACCTCAGTAAATGAAATTCATTGTGGAGTTTGGTATGTCAGGAAAATGATACACAGTGGCTTTTATTACAAATGGTGCCCTTGTTTTTGTGACACTTGCATAATGAAGCTCACCCAACAACACAGGTATGGGCAAAGAATGAATCAAAACATAACATTTTTTTATTCCTAGTGCACCTAATTGCATTAAGAAGAAAACCAAATCCAGTCTCCTCCCTTTAAACAGACCTCCTGTTGCATGAGGTTTCAGTAAACTTGCTCAGTTTGGTTTTCTGGGTAGGTCGCCAATCCTTTACTGCTGGCTTTGGACCAGGGCTCAGCTTTCCAGGTAAAGACATGCCATTCTCCAGAAATGAGGAGAGAGAGAACTTCGAAGAATGCTGCTTTAACCTCCTCAACAAGTCAGGCAAAGCAGTAGGGGTTTTGCCTTCCACCCTTGATTAGGAACTTGGGTATTTCCTCAGGTTACCTTGAAAGCCTTGAGCTGTAGTTATTAAAGCACACTGAAAGTCCTGCTCGCCTCCCTTTGCTCTTACCTCGCTCTCTTGCTCCTGTTGTCCCTGGAGAGCCTGTGTTGATTTAAGGAAATCCTACAGCAAGTAATTCACTTCTTCGTTACTATTGACAGGATTCATATTCCTCTGGAGCCAGCCAGTATGGGGTAAGCCCTCTTCATATTTTATACGTTTGTTTTAACATTGTTTGTCTCTAATCAAAGGATCCCCCAGGTAATCTCAATTCAGTATGTCAAGAAACTTTAGAGTGATCTGTTCTCTGCAGTAATATTGTGAATTCAAGGAAGACAAAAATACAGAGTTTATTCTTGAGAAATTGCAAACAAACAGTCAAATAAGAAAACACAAATGTCTTTGCCACTCATCTCAATGAATTAGATAGAAGCAACTGCTTTTCATCATTTTTTCCAGGGACCATCTTCTTATGGCAACAGGCAATACGGTGGACAAGTAAGCATTAACAGTCCCTGTCTTTGCAACTGTCTACATTAGTTTCATTTATCTTAGTTTAAAATCCTCTTAGTGAATCTCTTCTGTAGTGTTCTGGTGCTACTGTGGTTAAACAAAACAAGGTGAGGTATAGAAAAAATAGAAGGTGAAATACATGGTGGACTCAACTGGCTCCTGAAATTTCCAGGACCAGATGTCATGCCTCTCTCAAACAAATTAGTACTTCATGAAGCTGACCAACAATTTTTAAAGCCTCATGAAGTGATTCTATACGTTTCTATTAAATGGATGTGAAGATTGTTTCCCTTTTTTTGTTGCTATTCAGGGTTCACCTTATTCAGGAAGCAGCCAGTATGGGGGACAGGTGAGAATTCTTGCCTTGTAGCCTTTACAGCTTTATCTAAGACACTTGGTAGTTCTCTGTGTAAATGAACATTTTAAGGAGACAAATATAGTTTCATGTTCTACTTAGTTTGTTGCTAGATATATAGTAGTTATGAATATAGAGATGATTCAATTCTTTTTGTGCAGGGCTCACCTTATTCAGGCAGCAGCCAGCATGGGGGACAGGTGAGAATGCTTGCCTTGTAGCCTTTACAGCTGTATCTAAGACACTTGGTAGTTCTCTGTGTAAATGAACACTTTAAGGACATAAATATAGTTTCATGTTCTACTTAGTTTGTTGCTAGATATATAGTAGTTATGAATATAGAGATGATTCACTTCTTTTTGTTCAGGGCTCACCTTATTCAGGAAGCAGCCAGTATGGGGGACAGGTGAGAATCATTTCCTATGTTGTGTTTATAGCTTTATCCAAGAGGCTTGGTAGTTCTCTGTCCAAATGGACATTTTCAGGAGATAAATATTGTTCCATGTTCTATTTAATTTGTTGCTAGGTATATAGTAGTTATGAACATAGAGATCATTCAATTCTTTTTGTTCAGGGCTCACCTTATTCAGGAAGCAGCCAGTACGGGGGACAGGTGAGAATCTCTTCCTATGCAGTTCCACTGCTTTATCCAAGACACTTGGTAGTTCTCTGTATAAATGAACACTTTAAGGAGACAAATATTGTTTCATGTTGTATTTAATTTGGTGCTAGGTATACAGTAGTTATGAACATAGAGGTCATTCAATTCTTTTTGTTCAGGGCTCACCTTACTCAGGAAGCAGCCAGTATGGGGGACAGGTGAGAATCATTTCCTATGTTGTGTTTACAGCTTTATCCAAAAGGCTTGGTAATTCTCTGTGCAAATGAACACTTTAAGGAGATAAATATAGTTTCATGTTCTGTTTAATATTGGTGCTAGGTATACAGTAGTTATGCATTTGTATGTGATATGGGGGCCCTGGAGAGCTTTTGGGAGATGTGATTTCTGAGGTGGCATGGTAAATGCAGATGAGCCTCGCTCCTTTAGCACGGGCTGGTTCTCCACTCGTGGCTCTCCACTGTAAGAAATGAGGTGCCTCTCCTTCATGGGGAGCGTGGCTTAAAGGAGTACTATGGAGTGAACATAGAGATCATTCAGTTCTTTTTGTTCAGGGTTCACCTTACTCAGGAAGCAGCCAGTACGGGGGACAGGTGAGAATCTGTAACTATGCAGTGTTTACTACCTTATCCAAGACCCCTGGTGGCAATTCCCTGTGTAAATGAACTTTTTAGGGAGATAAATACTTTATTCATGTTCTATTTAATTTGTTGCTAGGTATATAGTAGTTATGACATAGAGATCATTTAATTCTTTTTGTTCAGGGCTCATCTTATTCAGGAAGCAGCCAGTATGGGGGACAGGTGAGAATCTCTTCCTATGTAGTCTTTACCCTAACATCCAGCTTCTACATCAAAACTTGGTGTTTCTTTTTTGACCAGGGGAAAAAAAATAGTAAACTGTATTAGTCTGGTAACAGACAATCAGGAATCTAAAGACATAGGAGAGGATCTGACACAAGGCAAAGACTGTGACAGGCCAATGCTTCTGCTCTATCACAGTAAATGCCCTTCTGGCTTTGTTCTACTCTGACCTGACCTAGTTCCAGACCCTTTTCCTTTCTGTTACTGTTATGGTTTCTTAGCTCTAACAGTGAGGAGTGGCTGAAAGCAGATTGCATTCCTCAGCCTATAGAATACCTCCCTTCCTTCAGCAAAATGCAGGATCGGGCTGATGTCAGAGAAGCAGCATGTCTCAGGATTGTAACAGGGGAGAAGGTCAGGAGTTGTTAAGAGGTGTTCCATGCCCTTGTGAAATGAAAGATGATGGATAGGGCTCCCAGTGCTGCCTAGTGGTATGGCCTTGAGTATGGAATGAAATCCCCAAAAAGTCATCCCTGGCCTCTGAAAACATTTATTGTCAGATTTACTGGAGAGGAAATTCAAAGAGAAAAAGATTTTTTCAGTCCAAATAGTCTCTCAAACTAGGTGCATAATCCTAACAGCTCATGATCAGTGTAACAGAGGCTTCATACGTTACACACAAGTTGAGAGTTTATCTTTCTGTAATCTTTGATTGTACAACATTCCCGTGACACTTACACCCACGACAGGCAAATAAAAGTGTGTCTTTCTGTGATGGGCCAAAAGTTAAAGAATCTGCAGCAAACGTTAACGCTTTCTTGTTTCTTTAGAGTGTAGCTTCTTCGGGAAGCAGAGAGTATGGTGGACAGGTAAAACTTTCACAGCATTTGTGGGTTTGGCTCACAGTTCATTAGGAAGCCTGACCTATATCTCTTGCAAAAAAAAGGACCGTTCTAAGGGAGAATAGTTTCCCTAAACGATGGTGACTCTAGCAAGCCCAGTTTTGTTCTTGTTCCTAAAGAGAAGCAATTTGAAAGACTAAAGACCACAAAGACAAGTGACACTGCAAATCAGTAACACAGAAATAATTAGTCACTCATTTTTTTTTTCCAGGGCTCTTCTTCAGGAGGCAGCCAGCCTGGTGCACAGGTATGCTCTTCTTTCTCCACACTCTGCAGCTATGCTGATGGCAGGGACTCACAATTTACTTTGCATGAACTCCTGGACACATCTCAGTTAGTTTTATCACCTAGTTGGCCTCTGCTGGAAGTCACCTTTGGTGTTTTATGTAACATCAGTACCATTAAAGAGTACCATATGTATATCCCAGGTGCTCTGGCCTCTGCAGGGAAAAAGGAATAAATAAAGCTGTAGTACTACTCAGAAGTTTTTACTCCTCGTTTTGATGAGGAAAGCTTGTTACTGTGAGTTTTACATGAGAAAATGTAATTGCACAGCTAGCCTGAAAGGACAGCAGAGAGAGAAGGAGCCCTACTTTG
>WBNH01004429.1:61907-90706 GCA_013401255.1 Urocolius indicus | reverse complement strand
TGGGATGCATCAAGAAGAATATGCCCAGTAGGTCAAGGGAGATTTCCTCCCCCTCTATTCTTCCCTGGTGAGGTCTGTGTCCAGTACTGGAGTCTGTGTCCAGTTCTGGGCTTCCCAATTCAAAAGTGATGGAGAATTGGAGACAATCCAGTGGAGGGCCACCAAGATGATTAGGGAAATGGAACATCTCTCCTACAAGAAAAGGTTGTGATACCTGGGGCTGTTTAGCCTGGAGAAGACTGAGAATGACCTTATGAGTGCTTATAAATACCTAAGGGTTGGTTACAGAGAGGTTGGGTCAGTGTTTTTTCTGTTGTCTCCAGTGATAAGAGAAGGAGTAATGGGCATAAGCTGGAACACAGAAAGTTGTACTTGAACATGAGAAAAAATATCTTTACTGTAAGGGTGAGAGAGCCCTGGCACAGGTTGCCCAGGGAGGCTGTGGAGTGTCTGTCTCTGGAGGTTTTCAAACCTGCCTACATGTCTTCCTGTGTGACTTGATAAAGATGAAATTGCTTTAGCAAGGGCTTAGACTAGATAATCTTTACACATCTTTTTCAACCCCTACCATTCTGTGATTCTGTGATCAAACAAAAAAAAACCTCCAAGCCACTTTTCTTCATAGATAGCAGGCTGTCTATTGCTTATCAATGAATCCAAGTGCCTAAGAAAGTTTCTGATGTTTTCAAGTTGGTGAATCATAGTTAAAGTTAGAAATAATGGCAGGAATTAATCATGAAAATTATGCGAAAATCAAGCATAACAAAAATATTTGTCCTCCCACTTTCAGATAGGTTTTTGACTGTAGTGCTGCCTCAACTACTTAAAAGAACTTGATTATATTTTCTGAATATAGAAAGAGTTTATTTCTGTCCTTCCCAAATCTACTTGTCTGCTGACTCTTGTCTTAATCCAAAAGAAATGATCAATTGCCTTGTAATCCCTTCAGTCACATTTTTGTAAGAATTCTAACAACTATCCCAAAAATGTCAATATCTACCAGTCATCACTTTAAAACACAGTTGTACTAGGATAAATACAGAGCTTTTCCACTTAATTTCAAGTTTCAACTGTTGAGTGACCATCTGAAGTTCTTCTACAGTCAATAAAAAGTGACAAGAGTCTTTGGAGGACAATTAATTTTCTGTTCTAGGCCTATATTTTTGGATGAGATGAACTGTGTTTCCAAAATGACTATTACTTTCCATAACTATAGAGGAAATATCTGACAGCTAAAAATTGCTTGCGATTATTTTTAGTTCATAATAACAATAATTTCTGTAGCCTTTTTAAAATACCTGTGATAATCTTCCTTTTTTCTCACATATTCTTTTGGTTTTCGTCTAACTACCACATTGGTTTAATGAGACACATCTTAAGCTATCTGTAACATAGCCTTATGTTTTCTTACTGTAGTCATATTGTGAGGACATTTGTAGAATTGTAGCAGAGACCACAGATTATATGAACTTTCTTTGCTACTCTTATCAGAACATGCCATTAGAATGCTTGAAAAGTTTTATTTCTGGAACTCTCTTGGATTCCCAGAGTCTTTGCTCTCAGCTTTCTCTTTTCCTGAAATGGAAGTCTGGATTTTGTTAAAAATATATAAATAGATGTTAGGAATATGATATCTTAATGAATTTCAGAGTGTGGAACTTTATGTACTTTCAGAAATGGAGTGCAAGGAATTAAATAACTCACACATATTACAGCTTTTAAGAGATACAATAGACTTGGCCAACATCTGATGGTTCACAGATACACAGATGTAATTTTGTCTCCCTCAAGCTAAGTCCAATAACATTATGCTTCTTGCTTTTTGGTTCCAGGATTTGTGCTCTTGGCAGTACAATGATCTAACATCAATCATGGGCTTAGCTGGTGTACAATCTGATTTCTTGGCATTTAAAAAGGTAACGTATATCTTAGTGACTGAAGGGAGTTTTCAGTCCAGCTTTCCTGCCGCTGAACGAGTATTCTGGCCCGTATGTTGAGTAAATGAGCAGTAAGTGTTGCAAGCTCCATTTAAAACCCCTCAAGGTATCTTTCCGTGTACTGCATCTCATTTATTCCATAGTTCTGACAAATTTGTAATTTATTCATAATACTTATTCTTGTGATTATTTTCCTCTTTTAAAATACACATTTTCATTTCTGATAGAAAGAATCTGTGCTTGTCATAAACTTCAAAATGTGCACAGGTAATAGAGGCTTTTAAAATCACTGTCTGCTTCTAAATTACAAGGCTGCTAATGTTTCTTCCCTAAACACTTAGTGATACTCTTCAGATACTGCACATCACAGTCATCATTAAGCTGTGATGCTAAAAACACTGATTTTTCTTGAACATTGATACCATTTAGTTTTTTCATTGTCATAAATAATATCACATGGATACATAAAGCAAAGGAGGGGTTGTATCTTAATTAAACTGGTTTATTTTGTTCTCAATGCTACATTCTAAAGACAGAGTGGTGAGATCATGGTGCATAGTTATGTGTGCAAGAAAAAGACCTAACCGGCCAATCTTTGACAGCAGCTGATACCCCTTCATAACAATTTCACATTGTAGTAACTTCCTCACTTTTGAATGTGCATATTAAAGTGCTGATTGAAAAGTGTAGTCTTTTTATATTGTTCACATAGTTAGAAAAATTATCCTTTAAGCATTCTCAACCTGAAAAAACAGAGAAGAAAGTATTCTTAATTGCTTTTACGAATGCAGACTCTATTGTCTGGTTTTTAAACCACCCAGTGCTTGTTGGGAATGTTTCTGAATGTCACCATACAAGAGCTGGATGGTCTATATCAGGCCAAACAGACTTTTACCAGTACTAATCACAAAGAAGCAGTGAGCCGAGGTTCAGCCCCTCCTACCATCTGTCCCACACTGAGTTGTGGTGTGAGTGCCTACTGTCATGCTGTGGATAACACCAACACATATCAAAATAACCATCACAGTGAATAGTGATAAATGTTAATGTTTTTGATAAAAATGCTTCATATTTGACTGAGATTTTTTTTTACAAAAGGAACTTGTAGGGAACTAATAAGGAAACAACTGATATTTTTTATGAGGTTCATCTGACTAATTGGAAATGCCTACACTGAAGACGTATCTATCAAGAACAGAGTTCCCCTTTGTGTAGAGGAATATAAGGATTCATTGGTGATGATTCTTCTTATCTTCAAAGTAGTACTAATAAAGTAGTACTGATAGTCACAGTTTTTCCCGATTGCTGTGACTTGGTAGATGGTTATGCAGAAATTGTTTACAATTAGGTGAGACAAAACCTAGCATTTGCCTCTGCAGATAAATCCCATGGGACCATTTCACAGTCCAACAAACTTCATGTGAGACTGTTTTTTGACCCCTCTGGCTCAGAGATCATTCCTATCTTAATGAAATACATACTGTTATAAGGAATAAGAGTTGGATTTCTTGAGCTTAGCTGCCAGAACTTTCTCAGAATTGCAGCACAACTATGGGAATACATTAGGGATATAAAAAAACCACTGCATTTTCTCACAGTAGTCATTGGATGTACATTTGGGTATTGGTCATTTTTTTTTAATCTAGTAAAGGAAATCACTATCTTCAAATATGAAAACCTTGAAAAAGTCCCAGGAAATGAAAAGCTTTAACTGAAGTAAGGCATGTAAAACTCTCTTTCCAAAGTGTGAGCTGGGCAGGGATGTGCCACACTGACTTCTAAGAAAATGCATACTAACTCTTATTAAAAGCAACACTCATTCATGTTATCAGCAGTGTTACAAATGACTTTGTGTGAACATTATTCTAATGGCTCTTGGCTCACACAGCGTGCACAGGGTCAAGGTTTCCAAGCACAGCAACATGTGTTCTGTATCCCCAAGACAATCCTCAGAACCTGGCATGGCCAGGACTTTATGAAGAGGTCAAGAAAATGCATGTTAGTACCAGCCAAAAATAACCCAAAAATATTCTTATATTCCAAAACAGTCCATATTTTGAATGCTTAAATGTAACTGCCACAAAGTATATTGTTGAGGATTTCCACACATTTCAACTGTAGGCTGTTGTACCAACTGCAAGATACATTACAAACTCCCAGACTGTTGGGGAAATATGTTCAAAGCAAGGCAGGCCGTACTTCTAGCTGCTGATTCAGTATTTAATTACCAAAGTGTCTTGATCTGGATCTGCAGAAATGAGAGAAGGTTGTTTACACAGAAATAAAGTCAAGTTCCATCTTGACACTGCTATATCCATCTGGGACCCACAGGCTATATTATTAAAGAGGATCTTTTCTTGTTAGCTTGTTGTTCTTGTTTTGTGTTCCAGTCAATGATGACTTTGCATTAGTTCTGCAATGAGAGATCCTTAAGGTCTTTACAATCAAATATGTTGTCTGCTGGGAAAAAAAACAAAACAACACAACAAAAAAACTGGACAAAATGTTTTAACTTGTTCACTATTAACTTGTTCACTAGTGATCCTATGTGACACATTGGCTATGAACCATAAATAAACCACTTTTTGCAATTTTCTATATCCAATGACAGAACTCATCAATTGTGTTTCAAGATTGCTACACCCAATATGTAGCAATGAACTTCTGGTCTATATAAATAATCATCATTTGTTCCTGAGTGTCAAAGGTCAAATTCTCAGCTGCCTGATTAAGAGTTTTTATGCATGTGCTCCAATTTTAGGAAAAAATAATGGAAGCTGCATAGAGAAGCTGTTTATCACGAAACATGTTTTTATTAGATAATGTTGTTGCAGTGTTGAAAGAGTATTTGTGTGGAATGATATGACAAGCATATCACATGTTGGCTACAAATATAGACTAATAAATCACAGTGGGTCTTAGCTGTGGGATCATTAACAGTGCAGAATCTTTATCTGAAAAATTAAAATCTCATACAACATGAAAAGGTGAAAATAGGGGAAAAAGTCCTCACCGGAAAAGATGCTTTCCTGGAATAGCTTTTCATTAGTTAGCATACATGTGTAGCTTCTAACTGAACCCAAGTTTAGCTTTGAAACAAAACCAAGTTTAATGCTTCAGAGTAGCATGCTTTTTTTGCCTTCATGGGTATTTTTGAGATAAACATGAAGTGAGGTTGGTATCTCTGCTTAAAATCTCTTAACTTTCACTTAAAAGATTCAGAATTCCAGATATAAAGTCTACATTTTTAAAACACAACAATAAAAAAACAGGAAAAAGTATGTTATTTTTTTTTTAAATCCTAGATTTTTCATCATCATAGTCTAAATTAAGTCCTTTTAAGTTTTCTACTTATTATGGAGAATGAGGTACTGCAGTCACAGTTAGGGAAACAGTTTTTATTATTTATCATGCTAATTTATTTTTCTGGACCATAAAACAAAATAATGATTTGAAGCTTCCTTAAATATCCAATAATGACATGACAAATACCAATACAGTTTAACCATAACTAGAAAAAACAACGATAAAGATAGCTTACATGGTTCCATTCTTTTCTGCAAAACTGCCAGTGACTGATTTTTTAAATCATTTTTACAAGTTCTTAAGAAAAACACAAGCTGAAAGGAAGTAAACTGCAAACAATAATCAGCGTTAACCCATTTGAATGAGGCAGATGAGTTAAAACTGTGTCTAGTGTACTCTTCTGGGTAGGAGGAAAAATAAGTACTGAATATCTTAGACACAGATTTGTCTGTATGTAATAACGCACAAAATCATGTTTACCTGAGCACGGCAGGTGTTAAAAATCCCAGCTTCACCATTAATCTCTCCAGAACTCTCTCAGCCATCAGGGACCCCAAGAGGTAAAAATATTAGCTTCATCAAGATCAATGGCAAAATCCAGACATCAAGACAAAAGCCAGACCAGTGCTGACATGTTGACCTCTTGACAACTGGAATGGCTTAGAATAATTCCCTTTCTCGTTTAAAAGTAAAAGACAGTGAAGTGTACTTTGTAAAAAAAAGAGTAAAATTGGGTAGCAGATGGCCATTATCTTCCTAATAATGTTTAATTATTCATGCACATATGTCATCAACACTATATTAGTCACAGGAACCAAGGCCATGGTTTATACAGGCAAGTAAGAATCTAGAGTGTTCTGCCTACACATCTTGAGAAAAATTTTAGGACCTCACTGTCACAGGTAACATGCTCAGTCATTTCTGAAAAACATGCCTAGCCAGAGCTTGGCGGCTGTCAGTCCAGGCTGTTTCCTCTCTTTGCCCAGTCTCAGCTACTCAGGTCAGTAAGGTCATTTTCAGGGGAATTTGATGGGGAATTTCAGCTTCTTCACTGGACAGAAATCCACTGGGGGAATGTGCTAAGCAGCATTCATTAGATATTTATCTTTCCAAGTTGTTCGCTTTATGTGAAACAAGAAGAGAGAATGAAACTTATGATTTAATATTGCTTTGCCTTGTGAATTTATATTAGAAATACTGGAGAGCACTGAGAGCCTCCATATAACACTTCGTGACATTCTGTTTGAATTTCTGTAGGTATTATTCTTTGTGAAACATGACCCTCCTAGGATAGTTAGAGCCTTTCTGGTCTCATACCAATAATGCTTCCAGCTGAGACACAGGAAATCCAAATTGCTCTTCAAATCAAATCACGGGAAACCTTGGTTCTTTGCTTGTCTCAAGCAAAGTTAATGAGAAACAGATGCACACTCCTGTCAAAACATTACGTTGTGTATTTATCTGTTTCTACTTTTTTGACATAGTGGGTTAAAATGATAATACACTACGTTGTGTATTTATCTGCTTCTACTTTTTTGACATAGTGGGTTAAAATGATAATATTTACTCCTTTTTTCTTTTTTTTTTCTTCAATTACTATTGTATTTGATTAATTAAACTTCTAATTTGACAAAAATCATTTTTTTGTTACTTGAGAAACACAGTGGCAAAAGTACCATTCATGATCCAAATTGGTAAAAAAGTATGAAACAATCATCTGATTTAACAAATCATTCAGTCCATACTCAAATGAAATACTTTGTTTTGACTTCAGCTAACAATATTCTTCTAAAAAGAAATGTCCCTCTAACACAAAATGAAGATCTATCTTTGCTTTTAACACAGGTACACACAGACATAGACACCACCACACTATCTTTCCCTATATGAAATTATAATTTTGCTTGTGACAAAAGAGGGTCCTGGGTAGACTTTATCAGCACTTCCAAGGCAAAGTTTTAAGTTCATCAGTTAGATGATTATATGCTGTACAACAATAAAGCAGCTGCCAGTGACAGTATCAGGAAAAAGTACTACTATCAAGCTGGTTTAGATCTATGTGTACTTTGATTGTTTTTGTCCTTTGCATTTTCCATCAGTATGAATTGACAAGGTTAACAACTTCCTCCTCCCTGTGAAGGAGGTTGTATAAAAATGCTCTTGCAATGTAAAAAGTATTTAGTAAGAGTTTCATTGATAATTGTTCTGCTTAGTATGCACTAGACTCAGTAATGGTCAGGCACACATCACAGAGGTAATGCAAAATGGAATAAACCCCTTTCCTTCTTTGTGAACAAAGCTGGAGGCTTTAATCCAAACTTCATGTGGTTCATAAATATGGACAAAAAATTTCTTGTAGTTGAAAACAAAGAGAAATTTGGGTGTCCAAGCCAATACTAAGTTTTATAAGTATAGTGCATATGATTCAGGTCTCAACTTCCAACTTGTGAATCCAGTGAGATTGTCCTCACCTACATGCACATAACTGAAAGATTAATCATATTATTCATATCTTCATAAAGGCTAAGTGAGGAGCTGTTCATAACACTGGATGTCTCAGCGTCATCCTGAAATTTATTTTTACTGTGACACAAAAAGTCACTGTTTAAAATCTGTCATTTTCATAAACCTGACATATTCATCTAGCTGCATCAATTCACAGTATGTTGGTGTATGTTTCTCCTCTCATTATTCTCTCCCTTCTCTTTCCCATCTTCCCAACATGTTGGGAGTCATGAGAGTCTTTAATTTACCTGTTATTTACCACTGAAAAACCTCATTATGAAGCAAATAATCAACTTTACCTTCCAGCTTTGAAAGCAATAAATTCATTCTCTAGTTTTCAAAATTTTCTGAAAATATGTGACATCTTAGAAGAAGGATACAGATCTGAAGCACATGTACTGGTCTCAGTAGAGCCCAGCCTGTATAATACACTGGTATACTCCCATGCATTAACTGAGGTTACTGTAAGTTTATACCCTTTTCATTTCTTTGCTTTCTTGAAAACATCAGCTTAATCATCCCTCAGGACCTCATGCTTTGCAGGATGCTGAGGAGGAAATGGGCTAGAGATGCCGTAGCTCCATTGCAAGGGTAAAAGTTCCCCAATGTTCTACTTTCTGTATTGACATCTCAATGAGGAAGGAATGAATAAGGAATGTTTTTGCAGCATTGCCTCCTTCTCCTGCCGCTATCCTGCGCAGGCTCACTCTCGTCTCCCCGAGGTGGCCTCCCTGACGTTCCCAAGGGCTGAGTGACCCACCCTCAGGTCGCATCATTGCCTCCTTCACCACTGCCTGTGGCACAATCTGAACATATTCCTATGTTACTGTTTACATCTTTCTTTCCCAGTCTCTTTCCAGCATATATTTTTATAATCTTCCACTGTAATAGCCTGGTGTGCTAAATGAACATTTTTGCTTTCAGATAGAAAGTAATTTTGCGCTTATGATATGTTTTATGTCTTCATTGCCCTGCTAGCAATAGGCCTAATCTACCAAGCAAAACACATGTCATTAGGAAATGTTACGATGGAGGTTTTAGACAGCTCTTCAAACATTGCGTTGTTACAGATAAAAACTGTACTGGAAAGGACTGGAGTAGTCATTTCATAGAAAACTTGTCCTCAGAGAGAAAAAAGTAGTTACATAGCAGCAGAAATGGTTTCCCACCATTAAAAGCACAGTGGTTCAAACCATGCAGGAAAAGTATAGAGAGCCTGGCAACGTGAGCAACATAATGGTAAGAAATACCAGGGGTCATGATTTGAGAAGGAGTGGAAGTGCCAGGGACGCGCAATGCTGGGAAGTAGAGTCAGAAATGGCGGCAGAAAGCTGAAGAGAGCTTGTTTGAGGGAGGACGGAAGGAGTTGTGGTAGTTTTGATTTTATTTGTAGTCGTGTCCTCTGTGGAGTATCTGCAAGTGCTTTGAGCTGATGAAGTCTGAAAGGCCTTTTTGTTTGTTTGTATGTTTACTTGAGACAAATACAGCTTGCTAAAGGAATGTTTCTGGTTCAGCAAAGTGTACCAGGCCTGGGACTTTCTATACAGTGTAAAATCATTCAAGGAATGGCTTAACATTTATTTAGACTCCTTTTTGGGGAGGATGTTTGAGCATTTTCCAGCAGTCAATCCTTGGTATTTTGGATTGCTCTCTCTTTATGGCTACTGAATGTGGCATATATTAATCTTACAGAACTGAGTTGAGATAAGAAATTACTATCCTATGAGGTACAGGCAAATGTGGCTTGCTCAGAGAAAGCCTGCAACTCCCAAGTAAGCATGCAAATTACTGGCCCATTTTACCCTGATTTCACATTCCTTGCTGTTTTCTGTCCCCAGTAAAGCTGAGATCTGCACTGATAGCCATGGAAAGAGATTACTTCCCCATTAACTTATGTTTGCTTTAACAACAGCTCCCTGGGTTGATTTAGCACTTGTAAATCACAGCATGTTAAGCCTCATTGCTTCCTGTGTAGTCTTGCCCCATCCCTGTGAGCAGCATTTTGCAGCTTGTGGCTGGGGGCCAGATCCTGCTCTCAAATACAGCTGACTAAACCTGCTCTACCCACAGATTTACCTAGTCCATCTTTTCCTCCCTGGACTCAGCCTTGTTACTCAGATGGTTGTGTGTTGTCCAGTTTATCCTTTTTGTTTTACTTCAGACGTTATGGTAATATAATAGCAGGATTTTAAATGAAAAAACTTTTCTTTTGTACACACTGTTGGTCTGATGAAAGCCTACCAGGATTTCTTCTTGATTGGTTCTCGATTACATCAACATCAAAATAAATCATTCCAAGTAATGCGTGTGCTACAGCAACACATTGAGGCAAGTTTACGTATTTTTCATGCCACAACAATTTTTAAACGTCTAGCACGAGTGACTCATTGCAATTTCAGCAGATTATTACCTTCTTGAAATACTGGTAAATTCAGTCTCTCTTCCTTGGTTGCTGCACTTTACTTCATATTTCTGGCTATTCCCCATCATAGTAGAAAAAATAAAAGACCAATGCTCACAGTGGCAAGAGTGCTCTCTCGCACCTAATACCACCCTGCTCTCTCACTGTCCTTTTTAGGTAATGTTTGAGTTAGGTTCTGGAAGTGAAACAAGCTGTCTGACAAAAAATTGTCTTGATTTTTTCAATGGCAGAAAATTCCAATCTCCTTGTTAGTTTATTTTATTGTGTTTTGCTGGAGACTAACAGCAGGTTTAAAAACTATGGTTGTTTTTAATGATATCAGTAAGAAATGGTCCCACTGCTTGGTAGAGATTAAATATTTTGCAGAAACAAAATATACTTCCAAACATCAAAATTATAGCCTTAACTATAAACCAGTAATAAATTGGCAGCCTGATTTTCTCAGAAACGTTTCATGGAGTGGTTTACTCCTGATGTCACAACATCTCTTGCTATTCTTTCTGGAGATTGACTTTTGCTGACACAGGCTCACAATGGTAGACATAAAAGAATCTATTACTTCTCTTAATTTAAGCATGTTTTGGACCAAGCTTGAGAGAGAGAGAAAAAATAACAGAGGGAAGAGAGTTACCATTCTAGCTATGTAATGGAAAGTAATCTGCCCATGAGAGGGAGAGTAAGGACAGAAAAGGAAAAGGAGCATAGCTTTCCCTCTCACTGGCCATCTCAAGAGCACAAGGGAGAGGGGCCAGAGTATGAACTGCTGCTCTAGCTAAAATATCAAATTGGCTTTGTTTTGTGTACACTAAAATTTTACAGGACTTTTCTTATTCACTGCCATTTTGAGAGCAGCTTGGAGTCTTTTATTGTCTTGCTTTCTAAACCATCCAGGCTGAGGGATAGGATTGGAGTTGTAAGATTGCTCTGTGTGTACAAGAAATGTAGCCAAGATGAAGAGGAAATTTGTGCTACGTTAACTTGCTTGAGGACAGAAAGGGCAGCCAGGTAGGAGAATTTTAGTCTCTCCTGTTGAAGATTTTTTGAATAAAAAAAAATTGATTGTGCCTTCTGCTGTCAGGGAAGGGGAAGAAAAAAGATGGAGAGAGATATGTTTACCCTTATGATGCTTATTGAGCAAGAAAACTTGGATTCTTGTCCTTACACCTGATGCTTCGCAGAGAAAACAGTTTTGTATGAAGTGAATCATAGAATCATAGAATGGTAGGGTTGGAAGGGACCTTCAGAAAACATCAAGTCCAACCCCCTGAAGAAAAAGGTTCACCTAGATTAGGTTGCATAGGAACTAGTCCAGGCGGGTCTTGAAGACCTCCAAGGAAGGAGCCTCCACAACCCTTCTGGGCAGCCTGTTCCACTGCTCCATCATCTTCACAGTAAAATAGCTTTTTCTTATATTTAAGTGGAACTTTTTGTGCTGCTGTTTTATCCCGTTATCCCTTGTCCTGTTGCTAGCTACCATAGAAAATACTGAAGCATTGTCTCTGACGTGTTCCTTGCAGCAGCAGCTAACATCCAGGATGTTTAACAGAAAAGTCCATGTGCCTGTCTCTGCCTTCCACCCCTGCAAATACAGAGGAGTAGTCCAAAACCCCATCCAGGCCATGACAGCCTCTCTATTCCTCTTCTAGTGGCCAGGAGCAGGATTCTGGGAGGAGCATCTGCCGTGGCTCCTGTGGAGGAGGGCATCATGGTCCCCACGCAGGCCTGCAGGAAGGGGCAGCTGAAGACATGCCTGCAGAGATGTGCAAGCACCTGAGAGACGCATTTTCCTGATATGCAGCTGCCGTAAGACTGCAAACAAGTGGCAACTATGGATGATCTGACCATGAGTGCTGGACTTGGCCAAGTAACCGAGGTACCAAAGTAACTGCTTTTGCTGGTTCAACAGCCTTCAGCTGGCTAGACAGCTCTCAGTGGGTGTGATCAAAGGGTTGGAGTTTGCTGCACAAACAGTTTGTTTGAGTAGAGAACCTGCTCTAAACCAGACTTGATTTTTGCCATAGCACTCGTGCTCTCAGCATCATCCTAGGGAACTTGTGAGTGATTAGTGAGGACAGATGAAGCTTGGAGAATGAACATGAACATAGGCTTGATCTTTAACTAACAAGAGGTATAGACAGTCCCTTTGCCTTCAGTTTTTAGCAGCAATACAGAACCAAGATTCCTTTTTCCAACTGTTTACCTGTCTCAGTTGCTCATATTGTGAGCTTGATGGCAGAAACTAGTTCTTAATATTAATTTCACTTTTTAGCTGAAAGGAAGTATAATGCAAATAATAAGGGCAGAAATTCAGGCATTTAGTTCCTATTTTTGCAAAAAGCTTATCTGGAGCTAGATTATGCCTAACAGATCTAGTGTGCACTGATGCCATTCTGCCTTAGGTGCTCTAAACACAAGCTGTATTGATTCAAAATGCTTGCATGTGGTGCAACTCTTGGTCCTACTCAGAGCAGGGCATATCTTATATCCCGTTATTTTCCTTCCAGATTATTGCTTCATTTTGATGCTCAGTTGCTGAAACATCATGAGTGTTTCTTCATAATTCTTAATAACTGATTAAGTAGTCTTACTCTTGCAATTGCTCCAACAATCGCTGTTTAGCAGGCCAGCATGCCAGCTAATTCAATTGTAGCCACTTGGGTTTAACTTTTCTAATGAGAATGGAGCAGATCTGTTCCATGGACATAGTAAATCACTTTAGAATTTTCAGTAGAAGACTAGATGATCCACCTACACTCTTGGCTTGTACCTATCATACAGAGTAGCTCGCTGAGCAATTAGTTTTTGTCCCAGTACTGAACTATTTAAGATTCATGGTTAAATACAAACTTGATCATAGAGTTTACATTCCACAAGTAGTTCAAGCAATTTAAAACAAATCTGATGTGACTTTTTAACCTTCTTACCAAGTAATGCAGACTGTTTGTACTGGCAGAAGGAGCTAATAGTTTGGGTAAAAAAGGGAAAAAAATAAGAGTCAGTCATCTTATCTTGGCTGAATCACTGATTTGTTGTGTGACTTGTGCAAAGCCCTCAGGCTCCATAACCTTACTGACTTTTTTTTTTCTTTTAAATAGGATTCTGAGAGCCAAATATACAACTTGAAAATGTGATTTTCTTGTTAAATTTATGATGTCTGCTTTCAGAAGAACTATCAAAGCACGGACCATATTGTGCAATGCAACACAGAGATGTTGTAAATAAGATTATTTCTCTATTGTGAGTCTTCCAAAGCATGAACTGTGCTGTCAGTACACAAACCTCATACTTGGGGTTGCCCTTGATTCTTGAAAGTCATTACAGCTTGCATGAATTTGCTTGTGACTTTTATTTTGCTCAGAATTCCTGGAATTCTCAACAACTGTGACTTTCAGTTGATCTCAAGTTAAACTCATTTCCTGAACTTTTAATGCCTCAGGACACTTTGAAGACCCTCTCACCTGGCCATTCAAAAAAGACATGGTCAGCCCAGTGGCTCTCACCTTTCTGTCATTCCCAAGGACTGTCTGTCTCAAGAGTCACAGTATGAAGAAGATAACGGAATCATGCTCTGTGTGCAAAAGGCAATGTCTGAGAGATACTAATTTTCCAGGAATACCTCAAACTCTTGCAAGCAGCAGCTGCCATTTTGCAATGCTACTTCACATTCGGAAAATAAGGCAATTTACTTCATGAACTACTGTGTTCTTTATAATAGTTTATTCTGTACTATGCAAAAATTTATATTGAGATAACATGCACTCAAAAAGAAGAGACAGCTATGAAATCTCCTGACCCTGCTTTTGCCACAAGCCTAGAGTATTCCCATATGTTTTGGCCTAACATGTATGTCACACTTCTTTTAGTCAGAATAAATTCTTTGTAAGTATGGTCCACATCTTGCCATCTGGCTGTGTTAAAAACACATGCCACAGATAACATTAGCATATAATAAAAATACACTGTCAAGAAAAGAATGGCTGCAACATGAAACATCACAATTTAAATAATTATTTAACTCTAAAAAAACAACAAGAAATAACATCTTACTTTTTCTCTTAAAGTAGTATCATGAGATGCCCAACCTGGAGCAAGAAAGAGTGTTCCCTTTGTCTGCTTTCTTCAAGTTAGTAGTATTTGGGCTCCTGTGGAGGCTGAAGTTGCACCTTCTAGTAAGGATGCTGCCTTTTCAGAGTATTTTCATTTCCAGGGACAGACTGTCTGCATGTGCACAGCTCCACATCACCTCCCACATTGCAGAGTAGGCTGCCCTTGTCAGGGAGGGTCTGCCTCCAGAAAAGTGGAGGAGTGATACGGGAAGGGGAGACGACACACATGGAGAGAAATAGCTGCTTAAAATGACTTTCCAGCAAGGCAAGACAGCTCTGCACCCTCTGCTCAAGTAGAGAAAGGAAAAAAATAACATTTACAAAAATTGTAACTGCAGAGTATGCCCGTGATTTGAACCACAGATTTCTCCTTTGGAGGGTAATCAGTGTACTCTCTTACCTTTGCTGGGATTCAGAAAAGAACAGACAAATAAAATGGTTGTACATAAAAGTCAGGTAAATAGTAGTGAAAAGGTCAGGGCTGTGAGAGCACAGGGAGTGCTGCTGGTCCAGAGAACAGAAACAAGTCACTGGGGTTATGAGCATGACTAGGGTGTCAGTATAATCTTTCATTACCCAGAGAAATCAGGCTCCTCTTTGTCAGTGCCCATTTAATCCTTCAGCATGAACAGGACTGATTACTTGGCACTGTTCTTTGCACATTACTTTAGCAGCCTCTGAAAATCTAACTGTGCATTTATGTGTTTAATGCCCACCAAAATGGCACATCATGGGTCTTTTGAAGAATTTTGGCTTTGGGGTAGTGATTTTGGGGTTTTTTTTAGCACAAGTCTTTTTTTCTCTTGAAAAGGCAATGATGTTAGAATTGCTTGTGGAAAAGGTAGCTCTGCAACATTGTGAGAGTGCAAAGAAAGGTTGGAAAGAGAGTGGATAGCAGAAGAGGTAAAGAAAAATACTGTTTAGATTTAGACAGGTAGAAAATGGAAAATAAGAATACTGAAAGATATAACAGCTATGAGTCCTCTGTTGTGAAATTATCACATCTTTGCAGGATTATTCTTTATGGATATTACACCTATTTGAAGGTCATGCATCTCAAAAGTGTCATCAAAACTAGCTACTGACTGAAGCTTGGGAAATGACATATTTATTATTTTAGCAGACTTGAAAGAAAGACGTTGAGCTAACAATCTTATGGCTGTGCAAAGGGAACTAACTTCTTCGTTACACATCTTTTAAATCCATATGTGTGTTTACCTGTGTGTTGTAACACACTGGTGCAGAGATAAAAACTGCCCAATGGTATTCTTATTAATTGAAGGAATGCCAAGTCCCAGGCCCATCTTTCTCTAAGCCACATTAGCACTTCTTCTGTAAGACAGGTGGTCCTATTCTGTAAGACAGGCTACCTGTTCTGGGGTTCATGTGATTGTTGGAATCAGCACAGCAGCAACCAACTAGGCAGACATCTATGATTCCGATTCCATGATCAGACCTCATGCAACTTATCACGCTCTGTCTCCCTGTTGGAAACACTATGATGGCTGATCAACTGAACTTTCCACTCCTGATGTAGGTAGACTGGGTAAGAGTTATGCAAATTTCAATGCAGCTACCCAATGGATACTTCAGCCTTCTTGCAAAGTATGGGGAAGTTCAGTTTGCTTGTCTCTACTGATTCTGTACTTTTAAGATCTGTCAGATTCTAAGATATCATGAGATCCAATTATATTTTTTCGCATGGGACATGTCACAGATACTTACTGGCAGCTGTTGAAGTTTCAAATCAGCTGCAGGAGAAGCCCAGATTTCTTGCCACCTCTCTATGGAGCAGATACATCAAGGGGTGGAGAAAGTACAAACACTGTTCTTTCTGTGGATGGAAGTCAAGGGGGCAACCATTTGCACCTGGTTATCTCCATCAATGAGAGCAGCAGAGGAGAGGTGTTAGTGTCACTCCTGCTATAAGCCATCACCAGAACCAGCCACTCTGTCACAGTTTGCACTTCCTGCAGAAACCAATGATCACAGAATCATAGAATCATAGAATGGTAGGGGTTGGAAGGGACCTTTAGAGATCACCTAGTCCAAACCCCCTGCAGAAGCAGGTTCACCTAGATCAGGTCCCACAGGAACATGTCCAGGCAGGTCTTGAAGACCTCCAAGGAATGAGATTCCACAACTCCTCTGGTCAGCCTGTTCCAGTACTCCATCATCCTCACAGTGAAATAGCTTTTTCTTATATATTTAAGTGGAACATTTTGTGTTACAGCTTCATCCCATTAGGACAGTGAACAGTCATGTTTCTACTTTGCAACAAAGAAATTCCATTTTCATAGAATCATAGAGTGGTAGGAGTTGGAAGAGACCTTTAGAGATTATCCAGTCTAATCCCCCTGCTAAGGCAGGCTTATCTAGATCAGTTCACAGAAATGCGTCCAGACAGATTTGGAATACCTCCAGAGAAGGAGACTCCACATCCTCCCTGGGTAGTCTGTGCCAAGGCTCCCTCATCCTCACAGTAAAATAGTTTTTCCTTTTGTTTAGCTGGAGATTTTTGTGTTCCACCTTATGTCCATTACCCCTTCTCCTGCCACTGGAGAGAACAGAAAAAGGTACAGCCCCATTCTCTTGACATACATATTAATTAACAAATATTAATGAGGTCCCTCCTCAGTCTCCTTGTCTCTAGACTAAACAGGCCCAGTTCCCACAGCTTTTCCTCATAAGGAAGATACTCCAGTCCCCTGATCATCTTGGTGGCCCTGCACTGGACTCTTTCCAGAAGTTCTCTGCCCTTCTTGATCTGGGGAGCCCAGAACTGGACACAGGACTCCAGATGAGGCCTCATCAGGGCAGAAGACAGGGGGAGAAGTACCTCCCTTGACCTGCTGGCCAAACTTTTCTCAACTCACCTCAGGATACCATTGGCCTTCTTGGCCACGAGGGCACATTGCTGGCTCATGGTTATTTTGTTATCAATCAGGACTCCCAGGTGTCTCTCTGCAGAGCTGCTCTCCAGCAGGTCAACCCCCAGCCTGTACAGGTGCATGGGGTTGTTCCTCCCCAGATGCAGGACTCTGCACTTGTCCTTGTTGAATCTCATGATATTCCTCTCTGCTCAACTCTCAAGCTGGTCAAGATTCCACTGAAAAAATGTATAAGTGTTGGGACCACAAGAAGTGGGTATGGCTGACTTGGGAGACTTTCTCCAAGAAAAATATTTGCAGTATCTGCAAGGCTACCTGAGGGACAGGTAATATGGCCACAGGATAATTTCTGCTTTCAGGCCATAAGGATTACTTCCACTTGTTATCCTACAGGCTGCTGGTGGTGCCCTGCTAATGGCCTGTGGCTTACAGACTGGCTGCATGCCCCAAAGCTGGGTTTGAGGTTCATCTCTGTCCCCCACCTTTCCACAGATCTGCTGCAATTCCTGGCCACTCACAGAGCACCACAAGAGTCTGAAGAACCAGAGTAAAAGACCACTGCTGTTTTACCAAAGAGTAAGGTAAGATTTAGCTCTTACTCATCTCACGAATACAGACTGGGAATGCTGCAGTAACGTCTCCTGACTCAGAAGCAGGAAAAAGCTGGTGCTACCCCTAAAAAGTGTCCAGTTGCATCACTTGCCGAAACAGTGTGCTGGTTACTACCCACTCATCTTCATTTATTTCATATTGGAGAGAAGGAAATGGGGTACAACTATAAATCTGTGTGTTTGGAACATGGTGACACTGGAATTTTTTGTGACTTTCTTGTTTTGATTTTAAGATGTGATGTTATGCCATTTCTATGCCAGAAGCTTAAAAATTAGGTCTGGGGGAGTGTGAGGAATAAAACAGATAAAAATCTGGGAAATCCTCAGAACTCAAAAGTGTTAAAAATGTTAAACTAAGAGAAAAGTGAAGACCTGCTTCTACTGTACCCTTCCTGGGCACAACAGGTCACTTTTGATTTCTAACATAAATTACACATTTTTTTAGTGTCCTCTGTTTTCAAAGCATTTTTTCGAGGTAAAAAAAAAAAACCATCATCTGCCTTTAATTAATGAGAAACCACAGCTGGAAGACCTGTTCAAAGTCAACAGCAAGTGAATTTCAGAAACTGGAAAGAAAATAAACCAGTGTGATTTTGAGTATCTTCCTCCAATCACTGGCTCATTCAGATTTCTCTTGAGAGCCAGTAACTCTCATTGTCTCCAGTCACAGGACAGGATCTTCATCTAATGCGAGATGGAAACAGTTTCCTGTCTGCATCCCACTTTGCCATAGCTTTTAAACCTGCACCTATTCTTTCTGAGACAGCTTGTCTGTGTCACGCAGTCTGCAGAACACACAGTAGCATGAGGTCATTGCTTTCTATAAAAAAATCTCTGAGAAAGGACACTTGATTGCTAGAATAAAGGTCATGACACTGCTTTCTTGTATTCGCATTGTATTTTTAGAAAGCTCACCCAGCCCAGGTCACAAAAATAACAAATTTTCATGAGAATATTGAGACTTCTTCTAGCAGGCAGTTTACAGTGCTAAGATACTCAAAGTCACACCAAGACTTCACAGTCTTAAGCAACTGTTGATTTTAATTGTTAAGTGTAACCCTTCTGTTCCAAAATCCACAGGTTAGCTAGTAAAATTAGGATGGCTCATTGTATTATATTAGCCTCTATAAGCTCTAAGCAGAGAACTGATCCTTGGTGTGTGAAACACACACCAAAAAAAAAGCATCTGCTCCCACATATCATCATCTCTCAAGAATTGTTCTACACCTTGCAGGATGACGGGGAAGGAAGACGGGGAGATGGGGGCTTGAGGTCACTATTGCATACTGATCCTGCTGCATCGATGTCCTCATCAATGAACTTCTGAAGCCTACAACTTCTTTACTATGGCTACTAATTCTGGGTCTTCTTTTCCCCAGGATCCTGCTGATGTCTGCTATCACTCTTCATTTGTCCAGTTCTGATTTCTCTGTGGAGGAATTGCTCTGCTGTGCTTCACCAGAAGCAGCTTTCACCAGGCAGAGAGCAGAAGAGAAATAGCCTGTTTGTTATTCAACCAAGCGTCCAGGAAACAGGGGAAACTCATAGGGGCCAAGCTGCCAAAATGAAACACGGAGCAGCAAGTGGCAGAAGAAGACTCTACCTGTGATCAAACATCTCCTTGTTATTGTCAATAGAACAAATCATTGGAAATTGGTTTTTAACTTACATTTGTAGGCACTGTCTGTCGTACAGCTTCCACCTCTTCCACCTTGGACATGCAGCAGAAAGGGAATATTCTGACTTGCGTGGTCCCGGCTCCTATCAGTGTAGGAGGACACTACCGTATGTCTTCTGTATCACTCCAGACATAACCACTTATCAGATTATCAATAGCAAAGTACATCATGAACACATCCTCTAGTGGAGCAGCATGCACCTGTAGTAACAAGGGAAATGGATAATGGGTAATAAAAATGGGAAGGAGCTGTCATCAGTGCCTTAGGAGCCAGTTTACCAGGAGACAAGCAGGTCTGGGATTTGGCAAGGAACAGATTTGTGTCTCTTACTTGTCAGGATAGGAAAATAATGAGTTATGACAGTATCACAAGGATTTAATCTTTTAATATGTTGGTTTTGAAGAATGATTCTTGGCAGTATTTGTAAGATCCACTGCACCAGTAACAACCAGAAGCAAATTGTTGCAGGCTAAATTATTTGTTTTACAGACCTTCTGTCTTTTTTATTGCAAAAATGTTAAAGAGACAGAACTTCTGCCATGTTCTGCCTTTCTGTGCATAAGTTTTCTGTTTTGTACCCTCAGACAAATACTGTTCAAAGAAACAGAAAATTTTAAAACTTCAGAAACACAGAACTATAACAATAGTACTCTGTTTGCACCTTTCATCAAATGCATTTGCCTTTTTAATGGGATAATGTTTTGGGGTTTTTTTATACATATATATATGTATGTACATACACCTTTTCAAATCCTGATTTTCAAACCATTTCCCAGGTCAGTATTATGCTCTGTTCAAAGACCAGAACAAAGCACACATTTGAATTCCTCTGCTGAAATCCATGAAAGAGAAAATGAAAACATGTCAACTTATATTAGCTGAGTGCAAATAAGAATTACTGACACATTTATCTAGATTTCTTTCCCAGACACAGGAAGGTTAATGGTTACAGGATCATTTTTTTAAAAAAAAAAACTTGATTTCAAATTGTATCATATTCCAACGTGCGTTTCTGTTTCCAAGCATATCCAGGTAGTCTAGAACAATAAGAGAGGCTAAAAACATTCAACAAAACCTCAGTGTCACTGTTTGGACTGGACAATGGCCTTCTTTAAATATTTTTACAGTTGTATGACTTCCCAAATCTAGCAGAGGCTCTCATAATCACACGTCATTTTCTGTAGTTTTGAGCCACTGGCAATGCAATACAGCATTTTTGAAAACAGAATGCCCTAGGAGCAAAAGGAAATCTACCCTCAACATCTCACACGTCCCAAATCTCTAAGCCAGAGTCCCAAAAGATGGAGCTCAGGCTCTGGGAAAACAATTTTCTTTCATTCTCAAACACGCACATTAGAATTAAAGCTTCATGAAGACTGCAAGGGCAGTTAGTTAAGTCATGTAAGAGATGTGATTCATTTCAGTTGGACAAAGAAAATTCTGGAATGTACTTTTTATTCTTTCCCATCAAGCTTGCTCTATATGCAAGAAGTTAAGGGCAGTGGCAGCTGTACCACAGATATCCTGCTGCTGCTGAGCTCTGTGCCAGGCAACTTGGTTCAGCTCAGCCCAGTTGTCAGACACTGCCTGTCTCAGTTTGTCTGTGCTCCAAAGGTAACAAGAAGGTGCTCAGCGAGGATTCTCTCCCACATTTAGTTTGCTCAGATAAAGCAATACTCTACATTTAACTGCTACACTTTTGAGGTTATACCTAGGCAAAATATGACACTGATAAGCAACCAAGAGCTGTGTTTAAGTTGAAAGAAAATGTTTGCATCTTTTAATAACACTCAAAACCAAAACAAAGTGGGGAGCGAAAGCAGAAAAAGCAGTCTTCAGAGTCTTTTACCATACTATTGAATGCAACTAACAAAGAATTTCTAGGTAAAATGAAAGGGGAGCTAAATGACAATTGTGACAAGAACTATATGAAATGTGACAAGAACTAAATGGATGTCTATGGCCTACTTCTAGTCCTTTTACAGCATTCAGGAGGCAGAGCAGGCTTTGGATAGGTGTAGATGGATGTTCAAGCAGTAGAAACCACAAAACAATCAAAAGAGAACACATTGCTCATAGCCAGGCAGTAAAGATCCTTTCTCATCACTCGTCTGCAGGTGTAACTGAATGGTTCAGAAAGCTTTACCACTGTAGTGCATGAATAATCACACCAGCCATGACTGCACTGAATGTACTTTATCTACAATGGCAGGAGGCATCAAGGAATGCAAAAAAACCAGACATCTGCTAGGAACATTTTCAAATGGAAGAGAAGACGTCAACAGTTGAACTTTTCTGAGCCCCAAGTTACCAAACCCCAAAAGTATCTCAGAGGGAAAAAAAAAATCCAATGGTAGTATTTTCTCTCTGTAGTATTTTGGAGATCTTTTTTCACTGCTTACAGAAAATGTAATTCAGTTAGAATAATTAGAATGTTGTAACTGTAATGCTTTTTGTCCCACTTGACATTAAAGTTTTAATTCTTTCAGCATGTATCTTCTGAGTAAGGCAAAATATTGTGCAAGTTTTACTAGTTGCAATACAGAATGCTCACAATCTGAATGTGTCTACATCTTCCTTTCCGAAGGACTGTGTCAAATGAGAAGGCCTAGAGCCAGGAAGCCGTCGTACCTAACCCTGTACATGACACAGACTCACTTGGGTAATTTGTGTAGGCCTGATCCTGAAAGATGTTAAGTGACTCCTGTGAGATGCAGAGATGTGACCCTGGCATGGATTTCTGCTGAGGTGTCTCTTCTGGAATATCAGTTATCTTTGCTGCCTCTGTGGTGAGGAGAAAACCATGTGGAGGAGTTAGATGTTGTAATATTGTGCTTTCACAGCTGACAGATCAGATGGCAAAACAACCAGTAGCACTGGGATAGGTGATGTTGCTAGCTTGTCTTCTCAGTGTATAAAGGCAAAGAGAACAAAAACAAGCTCTAAAGACTGCATTCTTTAAAGAGACAGGTACGCATCCTGGAGGGAACAGGCACAACCAACTCACCTTAGGCTCAAACAAACAACTTGTTGCTGTTTTGTATAAAAAGCTCATATAGTTGATTAACGAATCCCAAGCTTGGTTTACAGGGTAATTTACCTAGGTGAGTATCAATGCACTGATGTCTTGTCAGCATGCGGAATAGATATTCCCATCTTTGTCTCCTCAGCCTTGTCCTCCCACACCTCCCCACCAGTAACAAGTACACATTGGATTCGTTCCTTTCATCTGCTTGATAATTGTGTTACTTAAGGACAGCACAACTGTGTTACTTCAGATTAAAGTCTGAAGCTGCTTTCCTCTTATAAACATATTTTAAAAGTAAATGACAAAATTTCAGCAGAGATTTCAAATCTGGGGCTCATGTAATGACAGGTAACTGTGGCTTTTATTACTGTCGCTGGTGAATGGTTGTCCAGACACTGATGTTTCAGTATCTTTGCCAATAAATGGCAGTGGAATTATTGATGATTAATAACTATGCTGTTTATGAAGGAGTGGCTCACCAAACAGAGTATATGGAAGTTGATGGAGGTGGTAGTGAAAGGTGCTGAATGTTTTCTGCTGCTGAAGAATGGACTGTAGGGATGACATTGCCCTCTCGTGGGTAACCGCTGAAATGGAAGATGGCAGACTCCTGCCCGACTAGTTCATTCGTCCCGCAAACCTCGTCCCGCAGCCATTTTAACCTCTAGACATTTTCATGCTATGTGCTCGGATCGTTCAGAGCTGAGGACTCGCAACATGCTGCAGGACTGGACTTAGGAAGATCGGACTGCCTATGAGCTGGGGCAGAGCTAGGCTACTGAGACACATCTGACCAGGACTACTTTGCTTTAAAAATGCCCCCTACTTTTCTGTTCCTCACCAAGTGCTTTACGCAAGTAGTTTAGATCACGTCTCCTAAAAGAGGAGTGCACACAGTACAGAGTAGAGTGATGGAACTGAGATGAGATTCATATCAGAAGACGTGTAAACTCTTAAAAAGACTATGTTGAGTATCTGGTACAGGAGTGGATGACAGCTGCTGTGGACATTAAAAAAGAGTGTTCTGAGGGGTTACATACTGTAAAGAGAGATTTTTGCCTAAATCTTTTGAAAGAACCTGATTGTAGAAGATGAACTGTTTAACTGGTTACCTAGGTGTGGAACAGAGGGATCAAAAGCAAGTAGAAAGGACAGGTGACAGGACAACTGAGGAAAAGCTAACTTAGTTTTGCCCTGAGCGAAAGTGCTGTGTTTTCTGTGCCCAGAGGTTTCTGAGGAATGTTTCTGAAGTCCACATTGCTGCAATGACAAAAGCACAATAGTCATTAATCTCAAAATATCATTACAATCACAGACATACAGAATAATAGAGGTTGGAAGGGATCCCTAGAGATCACCTAGTCCAACTCTCTTGCTGTTTATACAGGTGAGTCACTGTCAAGAGAGTAAACAGGATTGCTGCAGCAAGAGTGGCTGCTGTGGTATTACTCATTAATAAATATTCTTTTCTCAGTACCAGAAGAATATCTCCAGCCTCTTTCATCCACTGTATAGAGCACCTGTTGGCAACCACAGCAAAACTACTCTAGAATACAGAACTAAATGTTTTGGTTTAAAAATGCCTTGTTTGTCTCCCTTTCTGCCTATGTACGTATATAAAAAGGTTGTTGGGAACTGCATCGACTAAGTAAAACCTTAATCTATCAAAAATCCTCATTCAAACTGTCTCAATATCAAATTATTTGGGAGGGATGACAAATACTAACAGAACAAGCCATATCTTGCTCAGAGAACAAACAGTGTTTTGAAGATTCAGTTGACTATTGGAAAGGTAAGATGGGAGATGAGGACTATCTAACAGATCAATGCATACAAAAAGAAACCACATTCAGACAGCCTGTCCTTCTCTACAACACAAAAGAGGAGAATGTAAGTATAAGGTGTTTAAAGAATGACAAGTTGTAGCAGTAGTGCATGTCCAGATGAAGCCAGCTGGGTTAAAGGTATCAAAAAAAGAAATTGTTTCAGGTCCTCTTTTATACAATTACCAGAGTCTAACTAAGGAAATTGTGCCATGCGGAGGTGATCAAAGAGGTGCCTGGGTCTGATCTCATGCTAACTCTGGGACTGGATGACATTCAGCAGTACAGCACTCACATCTCCCCTGGATCTTTTGCACTGTCACTGTCAGCAGGGCACTGCAGAGCAGATTAACCAAGCAGCACCCCAGCTATTTGTAGCTGACCAGACCAGAGCTGGCCTGTCAGCCCTCCAGCAGCCCTCAGCATCTCTTCTGGGTAGCATGAGTCAAGTTCTGACCACACTACTCCAAAAAGCCAGAAAAATCCCTTTGTAAACTTGTAGACCAAGGTAAGAACAAATGTTGGTTGATGTCTAGACTACATTGACACCCTACAAGGTAGAATGGCCACTAACCACCGGCTTCCTGGTGTGAGCCTGATTACTTTGTATAAATAATGCATGCTTTACTAACGACTGTATTCTTGAAGGAGGATTAAAGACTGATAAAGATGGACCCTCCAGTCTCCAGAGTGCCAGAGGCATGATTGCACAAGATGTAGTAGCCGGGTGGAAAGTAAAGGTGGCAGGGGAAGATCTTGATCATCACTCCAATTCAAGACCAAAAAGATTTGCCTCTCCACACCTCTATGGAGCATATGTGATAATTTACATGGCAAGAGAGGCAAATTCAAATATAATTTATAGCAGAAGAATGAAAATTACTAACCAGTGAGTTTTCACTAATCATGCAGCAGTATAAATATGTTGAACTTCTATTGTGTGGTGTGCTGGCTTTGCGGAATTACCACCTTGCACCCATCTTTGCAAAAATACGCAATAAAGAAATACCTTGGCTCTGTGTGTAAGACTGGCTTATTGCATACCAAGTACCAAACCCAGTACCAAGTGGGACAATGGACTTAAGTTACTGTTGCCTGACTTTGCAAAGCCCTCACAGCTCCTTGCCATATCTGCTCCTTCAGAGTAAGTTTCCAGAGGCAAAAAAGAAGTTTGCACCTGGTCTTCTGGCTGTAGTGTGTGTGTCACCAAGTTTTGTGTATCTGCTCATGTCCACAAATCTGAGATTGTCTTGTTGTTCAAGTGGGTCAACAGTGCAGATGTCCCAGCATAGCTCCATCCTTCCTGGATGCTCCCATAATGCAATTCCCAGCCTCTTCTGCAATATTACTGCTTGTCCCAGCACTGCCAGTGTATCCCCAGCTCAGAATTACAGAAAAGCAATATAAAAACTCCATTTCTGGCCATTCCAGGTCATCCCCTTCCTTTCAAATGTCTTCCTAAATTCTTCACTCTGAGCTGCCAATCTTCACCTGCCTGCTTATCCCATCCTAAGCTGTCTGTCCAGAAGTCAAACACCTGCAGCTCATCTTCTGCTCTGCTGGCTCAGATACGGCTGCTCCTCCTCCTGCACAGCAATGCTGGCTCCTGCTTTCACAGAGATAAAATCCACAGGCACCATCTGCTTTTACCAAAATCTGCCCAGGCAAGACTCTGAGAGCAGGGAGAACGTCTCCTGAAAAAGTAAGTGCAGTTGCCAAAGTGCAAGTATATATAAGTATGTTATTAAGATAACCAGATAGTATTCCTCTCTCTTTAAAATGGGTTTAGAAGGTACCTGCAGTGACTCTGCATCCTTCCCATGACCTATGATGACCTATGTCTGGTGTCATCAGTGTGCTAAGACTTCATAACTTTTCTTGGAGTAAATATCTTTTCCTTTTACTGGAACTACATAATTTTTCTTGGACTAAATATTCTGTCTTCATCCTTTTTCTTTCTTAGGATATACATGCATTTGGTGCTGTGGGTAAGTAGGTAATTAACATATCTTGCCATCACAGTGTTTTTCATTCATAAATCTCTGAACACAGAAGCATGAATGCACAAACTCACAGACCTTTTGGCTACATTATGTTTCACGATCACAGCAAAAGGTGATGCTTTCCAGAAGTTTCAGGCAAAGAGAGCAGAGCATTTCACACTCCTTTATGACCAACTTCTCTAATTTGCAATATTGTAAGGTGTCATGGTTCTGTGAATCATCTGCAGATTATTTACCCTAGTTGTGCAGTGAGTCCACAGCCACAATTTTGTAACCATTGGCTTAGGAATCAAATCACACCATAATTAGTGTTCAGGCCCTGGCATTGCCACAGATTTCACAGGCAGTCTTTCCAGACTTTCATTATGTTTTATTTTCCCCTTCAGTACAGTGAATACAGATCATATCAGCTGCTTCCCAGGACTGCTGGGATGACTGGTGTTTTGACAATGGTGTAATCTGGGTGGATGTGACCAGACAGATACAAAGTGTCATTATTATATTTTACCATCAAGTAAACCTTTCAGTTTAGAGCTACACTTCAGTAGACTTTAAGGAAAGCAAATTAGGAAATTTTAAAAATAGCCATGGAGTAAACAGCAAAGAATGCTCATCATATGTCATTAAAGATGTTTAAGAAAAAATTACTTGGTTTAACACTCATAGAAAACAGGCATCTAAAAGAAAAGAAAGTAAAAACAAATAGGCATGCAGGAGAACATAATTCTGTCTTTAGCTACTGCCTTGTTTTTCATGCAGCTGGATAATAGCATGATTTATCACGGTGGTTTAAAACCAGAATGCTGTAGCCAGTAAATAAATAATGTTCATTTTTATGGTGTTTGGTATAACTTTGAAGCCTTTGTTTCCCTGGCTAGTTTCATAAAATCATACGATGGTTTAGGTTGGAATGAACCGTAAAGGTCATCTAGTTCCAACACCCCTGCCATGAGCAGGGACACCTTTCACTAGATCAGGCTGCTCAAAGTCCCATCCAGGGATGAGGCATCCACAGCCTCTCCGGGAAATCTGTTTCAGTACGTTGCTGCCCTCACAAGGAACTTCCTAATATCCAAGTTTACTCTCTTTCAGTTTGGAGCCATTACCCCTTGTCCTATCCTACATGCTCTTGTAAAAAGTCCCTCTCCAGCTTTCTTGATGACCCCTTTAGATACTGCAAGTCTGCTGTAAATTCTCCCTGGAGCCTTCTCTTCTCCAGGCCAAAAAAGTCCAGCTCTTTCAACCTGTCTTCACAGGAAAGGTTTTCCATCCCTCTGATCATCTTCGTGGCCTTCCCCTGGACTTGCTTCAACATCTTCATGTCCTTCTTGTGTTGGTGACCCCAGAGGTGGATGCAATACTCATGTAGAGTCTCAAACGAGCAGAAAAGAGGGAATCACGCCCTTTGACCTGCTGGTCATAGTCATTTTGATGCAGTCCAGGATATGGCTGGTTTTGTGGGCTCTGAGAGCATATTGCTGGGTCATCATAGAATCATAGAACAGTAAGAGTTGGAAGAGACCTCTAGAGATTATCTAGTCCAACCCCACCGTTAAAGCAGGCCCACCTAGATCAGATCACCCAGGAACGCATCCAGGCAGGTTTGGAAAACCTGCAGAGAAGGAGACTCCACGCCCTCCATGGGCAGCCTGTGCCAGGGCTTCCTCACCTGAACAGTAAAGTAGTCTTTCCTTACATTGAAGTGGAACTTTTTGTGCTCCAACTTATGTCCATTACCCCTTCTCCTGGTCATGAGCTTCTTCTTAACTAATGTCCCAAGTTCTTCTCTGCAAGGTTGATATCAATCCATACACAGCCTGTACTTGTGCTTGGGATTGTCCCAACCCATGTGCAGGACCTTGCACTTGGCCTTGTTGAACTTCATGAGATTTGCATGGGCCCACTTTTCAAGCCTGTCAAGGTCCCTCTGATTAGCACCCCCTCCCTCCAGAGTGTTTGATGGCACCACACAGCTTGGTATCATCAGCAAACTTCCACAGGGTGCATTCAATGCCATGGTCCCTGTCCTCCACAGAGATGTTGAACAACACCAGTCACAATCATGACCTTTGAGCACTATTTGTCACTGCTGTTGACCACAACTCTTTCAATGTCATGGTTTGACATGACAGCCTTTTCTGGTAAGGGGGATGGGGCTGTAAAGATGGCACCCGTAAGAAGTTGTTTGCAACTCTCCCCAGCTCTGAGCCAGACTCACATCTGGGGCTGAGCCAATTAGATGCCTCCACGATCACTTTTTAAGAAGAAGCCAGAAGAGGAGGTTGCTTTTCCTCCATCTTCTTCTTGCTTCTTCCTTCTTCTGCCCTTGCTGCTTCTTCTTCTGGCTGGTGGTGGTGCAAGGAGTAGGAACAGTGAGAGAAACAACCATACGGACTCCAAGGTCAGTGATGAAAGAGAGGAGGAGGTGTACCAGAGCAGAGACTCCCCTGCATTCTGTGGAGATAACTGGTGAAGCTGAGATTTATTT
>WBNH01004429.1:48473-61840 GCA_013401255.1 Urocolius indicus | reverse complement strand
GCAGAGCCCATCTGTGAGAGACTGACCACATTCCCCATTCCCTGCCCCCCTGAGCCGCTGAGGGGGGAGGAGGTAGAGATATCGGGAGCAGTGAGCTGGGCCCGGGAAGAAAGGAGGGATGGGGGAGGGAGATCTTAAAGTGCTGGTTGTAATTTTCTCATCATCCTACTCCCTTTTGCTTTTATTCCATTCTGTTTCTTGTAGAATAAACTTTCCTACTTTCCTCTCTAAGTCAAGTACTGGAGTTTGTTTTGCCCGGCACCATAATTGGCACTGAGTCCTCCCTGCCCTTGTCTCAATCCACAACAACATTGCTTATGTTTTTACTCCCATTTCGCTGGGGCCTCTGCCATCCTAACAAGGGTGGGGGTGAATGGGGGCACCGAGCGAGGGACTGTCGTGGTGCTGCTGTGCTAGCTGGGCCAAACCACGACACAATGCCTGCCAATTCCTTATCCATAGAGTGATCCATCCATCAAATCAGTGTCTCTCCTATTTGAAGACAAGGATGTCATGAGGGACAGCATCAAATGCGTTGCACAAGGTAAATGACATCAATTGCTCTTCCATTATCCACCAGTGCTGTAACCCCATTGTAGAAGTCCACCAAATGATTGCTTGTTTGCATTGTTTCCCATAACAGATCATTTTCCTAGTGGACGAATCTTACTGTTTATCTGAAGCTTAGGAAGCTAACTTTAAAAATCCACCCTGGAATCTGCTATTTTTCTTATGGGTTCCAGTTTCCATTTGTGAATCTATTTGCTGATTTCATGGCAAGAACACTCTTCTATTCATTTTTGCAGTTATGAGTCCTAAAAGAAAAAATGTTCTGCTTTTCATCATTACTACTTCCATTGATTTGCTTTTGCTGTTACTACAGTTTGTAGCAGCCCAGCTGAACATTTGCACCTAACGCAGAATAATGAAAGGGTACCACTGGTCTGCATTCTCAATATTCAGTGACAAGGATCATTATTTTTGAGCATGCTGATTAAAATGCTTGTACACCTTACATGGAGAATAATGGTCACTTTTGTAAATAACGGGAGCTACTTTACATGGCATTTTCCTCTAAAATTATGAGTAATATTTATGTAAATTCTGGAGATGTTCTCATCCAGCAACCAGGGTAAACCAAGACAGTTGTGTCCCTAGAGACCAATGATATGATTGTGGTGAGGAGAGAAAGATAAATTCTAATTCTGCACTGAAAATCATCTTTGAACTATTGAAATCCTCCTTAAAACCTCTTTTCAGAATTAACTTTAAATTTTCAACAGTTCCTATTCTAGCATGGGGCAGAATTTATCTTTGACAATCTGTCTGGTCTCAGATAGACATTTGTGCTTTCCAGGGATGGTTTATGAACATGGTTTAATTTTTTTTTCTGGAGATTTTCACCTGGCTGAGACAGAGTAGTGATGAATTGACTCCCTGACCACTCTTAGCAGTTCCAGACATGCCTGTAACTAAGAATGTGTGATCTCATCCTCTGAACTAGAGAAATAAAAAGGGAGGGGGGAATAAAATGCTTAAGTTAAACTCATTTGCAATAGAAGCACAGTTTTATAGTTGCTTTTGTTTTATGCCACAGCAATAGGTTTCCTGCTATGATAAACTAGAAGACTGAGTAACCATTTCAAGTTTTCATATTGGGATTAGTCAGTTACCTTGTAGGGCATCAAGTCGCTGGAATTCCTTAAGCATCTATCATCCAGAGACAGAAATGAAAGGGTGAGGAGTAATTTTCTTCTGGCAGTTTGGCATCAGTTTTAGGAGAATCAAAGATATTCAGATCTTCTTACATCCTTTAATGGAATAAATCAAAGCAGAAAAGGGGTTTGTGTTTCAAGGCTGTTAAAAACCTAGAATGGCATAATTTTCATGCTTGTTTAAAAATCTCAGGAAACTATAAGGTGCAAACTTAGTGAGTCAATATGATCTTTTCAGTATAATAGATTCTTAAGTAACAGTTTAATTTTTCAATATAAGATAGAAGATAAAGGGATTCTTAGTCTGGTGTGTATCAGTGGTGGTTTGGTGATAAAACCTAATCAACACAGAGTTGACTACGTGAATACACCACTAAATCAGCATGAGAGAGGTGACCAATTTTTAAAATTCATTTTTTTTGTTAAAATATATCTTTATTACCTACTATCTCCTTCGTGGTAACTCATTTGAAACATAAATGCTTTCCTGTCTGAGACGCCTCTTTGCCTTTTTAGAGTTCTTAGTTATCTGTAAATCATTGGTCATCTCATATTTATTTTCAATGGAAATTTAAGTCTTAAGGACTTTTTCTGAAGTATTTATTACAAAAGTAAAATGGGGAATTATCTCTGTGCAGTAATATACTGTTGGATAGCTTAGTGTTAGTGTGCTTTCAGATGAGCTATTTCTGGGGACATCACTTGATATCAAGCCACGTAAATCACAGTTCTGAATATTTAAATCAGACTTTAAATTTTAAACTTCCTTTTTCTTCTTAACTTTCAGACTATAACTCACTATTATCTTGATACATTTTTTAAAATCCATTTAACTTATCACATGCATCATAAATTACACCTCATATAAACAAAAAAAATTCTACCAGAATTTCTCTTACTGATGCACAAAAATTTAGGAGCTACTGTACTTCAGTACAAATTGTAAACAGAACAGTGATAACTATGTATGACAACAACTGGAGAAACACTTGGAGATGTAAAAGCTATAAGAAAATCAGCAGTCAACTACTAATCCAGGTCTAACCCCTGTGTTTAGTGAAGTGTGACACCTGGTGAGATCAAAATAACCTTTCTCACTAGTCTTCAGAAACTATTAATCTTTTCCTTACGTAAAATGTTTAGGGATTTGGAGAGGAATTTCATCAGCTTAGGGGATCTGAATAGATGGGGTTTCCCATTTCAGGTGTAGCATGGAGCAGTGGGAGGGGGATGCATCAAATACAGTTTACAGTCTTTTCCTCTTTCATCTTGCCTAGCAAAGTACCAAGACTGACTCATTGTTAATCTCAGATAGAGATTCAGGTTTGGCTTCTGCTGCTGGATCTCAGTTTTGCTGATCTGTACAGGCACAAGATATACAGAGGGGCAGTACTGGTCCCTCTTCTCCTTCCCCACCCACTCTCCAATTGCCCCTAGTTTGAGACAACGTTAGCCTTGAGTCTACAGCAACAGACACCAACCTGAAGGATACTGGCGAGGCTAATAGCAGCTCCAGGCTAATACATTTTCCCCTTTCTCTCCTAGCCAGGAGCAGGCACAGCTGGCTCTGTCTCCTGCTAGCCTACTTTACCCTTGAGCACCCACTTCCTTAATATTTTAAGTAGAACAGACCTTCCCATGTCTCATTTCAACACTCACTCTGACTCTATCTGGCATGATAAATGCACAGCCCTTCTGGAAGCCACAGGAATACTTCTGGAAGTCCTGGACTAATGCATTATCTACATGCTAGGTGCAGTTGGGGTGTCACAACAGTTCATTTGTCAATGAGTACAGTTTGTCAACAAATAGTTTTCTCAGCAAATTCAGCTAGGTGTATAACCTATCATATCCAGCCTGCACATGATGGTCCCATAAAGTTCTTTCCTTTGATCTCTAAGAGAGCAAATACTTCTAACATGGTTTCCAGTGCCTTCAAATTTTATACTGCATATTGTGTTTTGGTATTTGACCATTAGATGAGAATGTTCTAGGATGACATTGGCAATACCTTAGACAAATAAGTCTACCTTCAATAGATAAGTTTGTCAACTCTTCTTGATTACAAACCATGGCCAGTGAGGCTTGAAGTACAACAGAACAGAGAAGTGGTCTGAGCTATTATGCTTTTTTGTGTTGCTACACAATATACCTCTTGTGGTGTAAACATGGTCGACTTCGCAGATTGAGGTCATGCAGAAGAAGGTTATTTCTACAGCTGTAGGAAAGATGGAGATTCAGCCTCTATTGAGACATACTCTGACATAACAAAGTGGCAACAAGCTTTGTATACACTTACAGTAGATGTAAACTACTCTGTGAAGAGACTTGAAGTACTGAAGCCTGAGCAACCAGCTTTGAACTGAAGCCGGTCTCTAGATGAACCTCCCAATCAAATGTTATATGATATTAGTACCTGAGCATTAGTGAAATATGTATGATCATTAACATTTTATGTAGCTTACATAAAATATAGTCATTAGCAAACATAACATGTCATGAGAACATGTTTCTTTCTTTGTTTAGAGACAGGTTGTCAAGGCCATGAAACCAGTTATCTGGGCCTATCTGGAAGTGTGTGGTCAATAACAAATAAATAAATAAACTCCCTTGGTTTGTTCTTCAGCCCTGGCCAGGCTTTGGGTGGAATCTAAAAGGAGAGTGAAACCAGATGTTTCGGCACTTGAAGTTCTGGAAGTGTGTTTATTCAACAAAATAAAAAGCTGGACCCTCTTGTAGTGCCTTTGGAGACTTCACTTGTGGATGGACACATGCATAGGACCTCCCAATGGCTGGGAAAGGCTCTCTTGATCCTCACTGCACCCAGGGCTCCCCAGTGACTGTGGATCTGGATGATGGTAAAGTATTAGAGTAACTGGTGATGCATCTGTCTTAATCACTATAGCTAACCTTTGGTAGTAACGATCAAGTGCATGACTTTGCTTATTCTCTCTGCTGCTTTAAACTAGAATAAAATACATCTCTTTCCTGTGTGTTTAAGCTTATCTCTTTTAACTTGGTGCCTGTGTCCTTTGTGTTGACTTCGTTGACAAAACAGGGCCTGATATGGCAGGGCAGCATCTGTATAAATGGGAACTGTGTTCCAGCAGGTGTGCCCATTTCTTCCTAATAACTCAAAAATGGCAGCCACAAAACCTTAATGAGACCATCTATCTCCAGCTCCTACATCTCATACTCATGCTGCTGTGTCCTTGATCCTATTTAAGCATAGCAAGGATGACTTCCACATAACCTGCCAGAAGGTGGCTTGGTTTTGAGCATTTGATAGAAGATTCAGGAGAAGACTCGGGAGCTTACTGCCTCAACTTCAGCAGAAAGCCAAAAGGGTGTGACGTTTTTTAATCTACCACCATGTAATTGAAGGGGGTGAGAGGCAGGGAGGCAATTTTGTTCATTTTTTAAAGACAGTTCCACTATCTTGAATGTAGGATGAGTCAAACAAATGCAGTAGAATTTTATTGTCACAGCCCACACCAGTTTCAGCCCAGAGTCATGACGATTTTCCCTGTCAGCTTCATGGTAGTTGCAGCTACTTCTACATCAAACAGTTCAGTTATGACCACATAGGACTACATCTGACAGCAACGTCAGGAAGTTGTAGAAAGAAGATACCTAGACTTAGAGGATGGAATGTTGCTTTGATGACACTGACAAGACACAGCTGCATGCCTGCAGCGCATACAGATTCTATTTGGTGTACAACAGTATCGCATGAGCTTACCTGGAGCCTTGGAGCTGCCGTTCATTGTGTTGTTATGTGCTATACTGGGAGAAATTAAGAACACAGAGATTGAGTCGGGTGTACAATGCAGTAGAGATCAGGAGCCCTAAGGTACCTTTTAAGGCTCAGAATATTGGATTTAATATCAGTGTAAGACCAAAACATAACCTGTAGATGGCTGCATATACAAAACATGACTAAAAATACTCTGTGTTTAAGTGGGCAGGAAATCTTGGATCTCAGATAATCCTGATAGAAACCTGGGTGCGTTTCAATACCAAACTGGAACTACTACCAAAGTGTAGAATCGTGCTGAAGAATCTTGTTTCAAGACAAAGCTTCACTATAGAATCACAGAACAATTTAGGTTGCAAAAGACCTTTAAGACCAGTAGAGTCCAAATACTAACCCAGCACTGCCAAGCCCACCACTAAACCATGTGCCCAAGCACCACATCTAAAGATCTTTTAATACCTACAGGGATAGTGACTAAGCCACTTCCCTGAGCAGCCTGTTTCAATGCTTGATAACCCTTTTGGTGAAGAATTTTTTCCTAATATTCAATCTAGACTTCCCTTAGTGCATGTTAAGGCATTTTCCTCTTGTCATATGGCTTGTTACTTGGGAGAACCTACTGACTACTACCTTGCTACAACCTCCTTGCAGCTAGTTGTAGAGAGTGATCATGTCTCCTCTCAGTCGCCTCTTCTCCAGACTAAACATCCCTAGCTTCCTCAGCTGCTGCTCCTAAGACTTGTGCTCCAGACCCTTCACTCATCTCTGGACACGCTCCAGCACCTCAATGTCTTCCTTGTTGTGAGGGGATAAAAAATGGACACAGTATTCAAGATGTGGCCTCACCAGTGCCAAGTACAAGGAGACAATCTCTTCCTTGGTCCTGCTGCCTACTCTATTGCTGAAACATGTCAGGATGCCATTGGCCTTCTTGGCTACCTGGGCACACTGCTGGCTCATGATCAGACAGCTGTCAACCAGCACTTCCAGGTCCTTTTCCACTGGGAATCATTGCCTTTTAAAACAACATTCATCCAAGCATAGTAATACCGGCAAATTTCATATTTGCATGGGAGCTATGCCCTGGAATTACACTTGAGAAAACATTTATCTCTGAAAAATATATACTTTCATAGATTACTGTGATAATGCAAAAAGATTGTGAAGCCTGAAAGAAAACTGTATTCTGCATGATACAGTTTCCTAGAGGCAAATATGCTCTTTTTCCCATTCTAATGTCTGTAGCTTAGATAAATGTTGTCTGACTATATTTAGTTCATTCTGATCCATTTTCCCACTTAAAATTTGCATAGTGTAGATTCTGTTCTGTTAATATTAGTTTGAAAAATACTATATTGACGTGTAGAAATGTAAAAGTTCTCATCCTGATGTACAGTCTAAGCAGCTGAACACACTAAATAAAAAATTCATTTCATAGCAACTATCAAGCCCTATAGCTACACTTCAGGTGGTTAATACAAGAAAGGTGGGGGAAGTTTAGCTACTGACAATGCAAAGCTATGTTTATCATTCCAAAGATCTATTAATGAATCAATAACATACAAATGTAAGAGGGCATAGTTAATGTGTACAGCATAGTACAGACATTGCCAGGATAGTACTTGTATATATTCACAAGCTGCCTGCACAGTTTTGTTTGCCTATTTTTCAGGCTTCAAATTTTGACAGGAGTCTGAGAACATTTCTGTGCTCAACTACTTCAACTTGTATTTCAGTATTTCTTTGGGATTGTACCACTGTGCTCAAGTTTAGGGTTTTGGATAGAAACAGAGCTTTCCCTAATAATTCCTTCAGTTGTCACTGACAGTATTTTTTAACATTGGAGAGTCATATTGAACTAGATCTAGGAAAATTGAAGTTAAATTGAGGAAGTAGAAGGCTTAAATCCACCTCTGTTTGGATTTGCCCATTTATATGTCCATATTCATAGAAACTGACAGAAGAAAATTTAGGTTTGTCCATTTATTAATATTGCCTACTCAGAGAACACATTAAGAGCTGTAGCTGACTCTTATCAGTGTCTGGTGTTAACAGTTAACTCTGTGACAAAAAAGGCAAAATCAGTTTGTGCACAGAGAGGACATGGTATGAAAAGTAAAAAGCTATCATGGTTGTATCAACTGTTACTTGTTTTCTGAAGGACATTTCTTTGCACTCTACACTTTTCTCTTCCTGTAAAAAAAAGCTACTGAGATTTCATTTTGTGAACAATTAAGTTTATATTAAAAATGTACATTCAAGAAACCATTACAGCATTTGAAGAAACAGTTCAGTTGTCTACTCTGCAGCCCAACTTCCAATATTACACATTTTAGGTGCGATAAAAACTTTTTAAATTTCCATTTTATTCCCAGAGAAAATGCACCAATTTTGATTTTCTGTGTTGGTATTTATCATGGTTTTATCACATCCTGGCATAAGACTTGCAGTTTTCTTCTCAGAGCTCCTTAAATGAATCTTCTAGGTAACAGACCCGAAGGCTAACACCTTGAAACATCCTTTCATTGCAAGTCATCAGAAGAAATTGCAATATCATGAAAAAAATAAATACAGGTTTTAAAAAAATTACACTTATGCACATCTATTTTAATATGTTCTTTGGACACCACTTCTTTAAGGGATGCTATATTAATTTTGTGTGAGGCAGACTCATACAAACTAGAAGGAAGAGGACAGAAAACTCCACTGGCTTTGTCTTTGGTGCTACTAATGCATTCTGAGTCTTATTAACTATGTAGAATGTATATGTAATTAAGCTGTTCTATACTGTGTAACGTATTTATACAAATGTAAGAGCAGCCACTGTTTACATTGTATGCAAATGCTGAATTGGAAATATGGCATTGTCTTAAGCACCAAATGTATCTGACATGACATTCACTTTTGATTTCCAAACCTAATTCTAGAAGAATGAGAAGAGTTTCCAGGTGGACAGAGGTATGCAGTAATTCAGAAATCGTTTTGGAGGAAAAGTGACTGTCAGACACAGGAGTCCACTCTCTTAGGCAAAAACTGTCATGCAGGTCACACAAGCAAAAGTGTCAGCCTGAGATCTAAAGCATCACCACTTGTAACAAAACAAACCCAGTCCTTTCCTACATTGTCAAAACAGGTGAACCTTGTATTGGACAAAATCTGAAAGAAAAATGAAACTTTCTGTAAAGTAATGTAAGATTAGAGCACCCTTTGTAATGTAACTGTGTCTTTGCCTTTTTTTTTTTTTTTTTTCTTACATACAGTCAGGCTACTCAAGCTTTTGTCCCTAGTGACAGACTATTACTATGGCACTACAGGCTAAATGAGATCTGATGTCAGCACAATTTAGAATTACCTGAAATACTGTAAACAGATCGGTTAACTGCTTTTTTGATCTGTAATGCAGAGAAAAGATGACTGTGGCATTTTCTGCTTGGTCCACTATTACTGTTTCATCCACAAGTGGGTAACTAGTAGTTGTCAGAAATTAAGTGAACTATAGTCACAGGCAAGCTTAACTTTTATTTGGTGAGGAAAAGACTGAAATAGAATCTTCTAGTATGCACATGTGACAGTAGTTTTAAAACAATACAGATGTTAGTCACAGTCAGTAGTTCTGCCTGGTCTGTGTTTTTCCACAAGCCAGTTAGCAATGGTAGCAGGGCAAGAAAGGTGCTGCAAAATAACATTTAAGCAGTAGTAGACTGCCAAAGACAATTTTATGAAGTTAGTGTTGGTTCCTTTCTGCAAACCACATAAACATACGTTTAGATCCCAGTGGCCATTGCAGAGAGTTCATAACAAGCTTAAGCTGGCCTCAAATCCCTTGACTTTAACTATTTAATTTTCTTTTGAGCACTGCTGTAAACTGTAGAGGCAGCCATCCACAGGCAACATAATTTCATATCTATTTTTTCGTAGTGTCAGTTGTTGGTTTTGATATTTTAAGCAATGCTATTTACAATGATGACATTGCAAGAAAAAAAAATGAGAAAGAAACAGGAAATACTTTGGTCAGGCATAGATTAATTTACTAAATAGAAGACACGTATACATAAATTATACCTCAGAGAAAGCCAAGAGTGGTGTCTGCAAGAGAAAAATGCTCCTGTAGTAAAGATTGAGTAGGAAAACAGATCTGGTGATTAATGATGAAATACTTATGACTCTGAAAAAGAACGAAAAAAATGTAGAAAAATTCATCCATGTCTATAATGCCAACAGAGAGAAGGTACTTGAGTGTTTGTATTTTAGATACCAGTCACAAAAAGAATTGTCCTTGATTCTACCCTTTTAAAACACATAGCACTGGTAATTATTTGACAATATTGGATAGGAACAGAACAATTAAAGCTTGACATCAGCAGCTCTCCAGGAGGAAGAAGGAGCGGCTAGTGGGTAGCAGGGCTGTACATGATGAAGAGTTACAGAAGTAAAAGACCAACAAAGAGAAAGACGGTTGCATTTGTGATGCTAATGTTTCTTTCAGGTCTGAATCTGCTATAATCCTTTGCCTCTTCCCAAATAATATGTTCAGTGGTCACAGGAGAGCCTGTAGCATCCACCTGCAGCTAGTTATCCTCCTCAAAAGTCATATCAGTTCTCAATGTATCAACTTACGATCCTTGTCATTTTTGTTAGCAACATAATTCTCCATAGACTCTACAGAAAAAAAACTACAGAAGACTGTAGGTTCTTAAGAAATCTTATCATACATTGTTTCATAAATCACTTACAAATAATGGGCCGTATCTTGCACAATGGAAAACAGAAGGATGACCATCCTCTTAACTTTAGTTTGTTTTCGGTTTATTCTTTTATGAGTGTGCTATATCTATCAATATCACTATGCTACTCTCTTTTATATTAAAAAATGCCTTTTTCTTCCTCATTCAGAAAAAGTAGTAGTATTCCCTGATAATTGAAGTAACTGTGACTGCAAATGGAGGGCATAAAGGTGTTGCAGAACTGAAGACATTTAAGAAATTTAAAGTGGGAAAACTGTAAATTCAAATACCAGTGTACTAGAAAGTTTCCTTCTCAATGGGCATATGTTCAGAGTACAGTCATTCCATTGAGACCTGCTCCTCTAATTTCACAAGCTGCTTATTTCATAGTAAGCAAATATTTTCCATTATCCCTTCCTTCATCTGTATCAAACATATATTATTTCAGTACTGATGAGGAAAACAAATTTTCCGAGCTTCTAAACACTGATGTGAAGAAACCACCACCCTTGACTGAAGTCAAACCAGATCTCAAGTTGTATCCCGGGAGGTTTAGATTTGGTATTAGGAAGAACTTGTTCATTGATAGTGTTGTTGGACACTGGAAGGGGCTGCCCAGGGAATTGGTGGAGCCATCACAGATGACACACAGATGAGGTGCTGAGGGACATGGTTTAGTGATAAGACTTGGCAGTGTCAGGTTAGTGGTTGGACTCAATCTGAAAGGTGTTTTCCTACCAAAATGATTCTATGATTCTGTACAGTATATATTTTTGCCTCATCATCATCATGAATTTCCTGGTTTAGTGTTAATTTGAATCTGTGTTACTGAATCAAAGGACTTAAATCCAGCTCAGTCTTAAAATACTGTATGTTCCACATACATCCAAAGGCAAGCAATGAACCAGAACCAATCTGTCTTGGCCTAAGTAATGTCTTATATGTGGCCATAAGTGATACTGGACAATTTTGCTCCAGAAGGACCACAACAATCAATGCAGCAAAGCCAAAGAGGAATCCCTTCAAACAGCAGCATGCAAAGAAGTTCTGCTGTCCTGGGGAATCAGCACTCTTGTGTGCCTCATTGAAAGGCCTCTGTACTAATGTACACAGCACAGCTGACAGACAAGGCGGTCAGAAGTTTGTGCAGTTACAGGACTAGGACTTCCTGGGCATTATAGACTTGGTGGGACAGCTCACATCGCTCGGGCTCTGGAAGGGATGGATACAGGCTCTTTAGCAAGCACCGGCTGTGGAGGTGAAGAGAGGATACTGCACTTTATGCAAGAAAGCAGATCAGCAGGAGAACATGCAGCTCTCCTTTGCGACTGTTCAGTAGCCAGACAAGAGCCTACAGGCCACAAGGAGCATACAGATCAACACAAACACTCTTGTAGCACATATCATAGTAGAAGGCTGATCTTATGTGACTTGCATGATTAGAAGGAAATTTTGAAGTACGAAAGACATATAATCAGAAGAGGACCACCAGAGTAGGAAGTACTTAACCAATACAAACATATGTAAGTCCATGGTTCCTGTTCGGTTGTACCCATGAACGCTGAGGAAGCCGGCTAATATGACCGTGAAGTTATGTTTGTTGCATGAGGAGAATACAGGCTTACCAGGCTGCAGCTTAGATGCAACAAGAGCGCTCACGGTAGAAAGCTTAGCTTTTCAAGATAGATAAGGAAGACACATCAGACACATGCTTCATAAACAGTTATTTATTGAAGCAAACAATTGTTTTAATAAAATAATCACTAGGAAAAAAACTGTCAAGAAAAATAGATTTGTGCAGATATGATCTTTACTATACTGATTTTGCAAAATAACAGTTTGCATAGATTTCTCAGTGCTCCATTATTACTGTCTAAAACAGCTTGTCCTCCTGAAGCTCTTCAGTATTATCAGGAATGCTTTGGTTCACACTGAATATAGTAGATAGTAACAAAATGCAAATACTGTTTTATTTATATTGTTCTGACTGGTACAGCTTTATCTTCAAGTTGAAAATGGAATTTGTTACAAGCAAAGATAAATAAGCCTTATCCACCTTGTACTGAACAAGGCAAAAATCTTTTAAGAGCTCTACAGTTTTTCATGATGCCTTGTCTTGCTTTCATCTGCCAACTTTTTAGCTAGAAAAATTCTGAAAGATATCTGCACTCTCAAGCCAGTTCCGAAAACAGGATAACCCTTTGTCTCTGATCTGTTTTCTTCCCTTGTCAGTAATGACTTCTCCAGTTTGTTTCACAATCACCAGTTTAGGAATTGCTGTTATGTTGTATTTCTTCTTCAGATCACTGAAGGGAAAAAATTAAAAACAAAACACACCATTAGGGAGCATTCTATGAAAACTCCTAGTCTCTCACGAAGGGTACTCTGGTCAGGACACATCAGAGAGCAGAAGTGATGGATGCCTGAGCTTCCTCAGAGCTTGAGGCAGAGCACTAAGTAGGTAGTACAGGGAGATGAAAGATGCTGTAAACACAGTCTACATGGTTCTTCACTGCTCCCCGTAGTCTCCACAAGAGCAGAGACTGACTCAGAGACTCTCAGAAATACATGCCTTTTGGACCCTTTTTACTGGATAGAAGGATCTCATATAAATTAGCAATATTGCCATACAAATGGATGCCAATCCCTTATAATGTCCATTACAGTACGACATACGATCCTTTATTTAAGTAGAAGAGATTGCATAAATGCTTTAACTTTCTCACAGAAACAGGCCTTCTATACACAGGAATGTTAAGCAATAGAAAGATTTGCAGTAAAGACCATCCATCTCCTTTGTGAAATAAGAAAATTTCAACTCTTCTTTCAACCATCACACAGACAATAGTGGCAATTTCTCTATGTCAGGAGATGGCAAAATTCATATAATTAAAAACAAAGAAATTTGTAATCTTTTTACTTTATTTTAACTATGTTTTGTTATAGAATGGTAGGCTATTTAAAGCAAACAGCCATATTATATGAACAAAATCAGGATTTAGTCAAACAATTGATGAACAGACAACCCAGGAAAAAAAAAAAAGACTTCCGAAGGATGGAAATGTAGCAGCATCAAGCTCATGATACATAGAATTCATAGAATGGTAGGGTTGGAAGGGACCTTTAGAGATCATCTAGTCCAACCCCCCTGCAGAAGCAGCTCCCACAGGA
>WBNH01004429.1:25526-47002 GCA_013401255.1 Urocolius indicus | reverse complement strand
AAGAAATTTGTAATCTTTTTACTTTATTTTAACTATGTTTTGTTATAGAATGGTAGGCTATTTAAAGCAAACAGCCATATTATATGAACAAAATCAGGATTTAGTCAAACAATTGATGAACAGACAACCCAGGAAAAAAAAAAAGACTTCTGAAGGATGGAAATGTAGCAGCATCAAGCTCATGATACATAGATTCATAGAATGGTAGGGTTGGAAGGGACCTTTAGAGATCATCCAGTCCAATCCCCATGGGACATGAACAATTAATAAATGGATTACTTATATTGTAAAATAAAAATAACATATGGGAGGGAAAGATTTAGAGGACACAAAACATCCAAAAAGAAACAAAAATACTTGCTGATACTGGCACGCGATAAAACAACAAAGCATGACTACAAACTTCACACCAAAAAGATGAAAGTGCATAAACAACAGGCTATAAGAACACATGAAGTAACAAAATAGAATTCACTGTTTATATAGGGAGTTGAAAGAGATGAGTGTGAAGCGAACAAAAAGGATATGCAAAAACAGGAGAGAGAATCAAGGAATACTGCACACTAAGCCACTTCAGTTGAGTATGACACAGGCAATAGAAATAGTAAGATGAAAAACATTTCCAAGGAAAACAGTTTAACAGCTGTGATACAGCATGTTTTTAACAGGACAAAACAAATAATAGCAAGAGCAAGGTACGTGGATCTACCCTTATAGAAAGACAGTATCTCTATACATCAAAGTCACTTCACCTAGAAGGGTGACATTACAGACAAAACAAAACAAACAAACAAAAAAGTAAAATTCTGGACAAGCTTAAGCATGAAAAATGAATTTTGAGACTAAGACTTAATTGCTAGTACTGATAGTTTTTGGCATTAATTTTATTCACTAACAACTGACGTAATCAAAAGACAGTCTGTGAGCTCTGAGCTCATCAAACATTTCAACGGACATGAGGTAAAAACAGAATTAGTTGTTGAGAGTGCTGCTCAACAGGAGGAGGCTCAAGTGCTTCCAGGAACTCCACAGCTAGCTCACTGTGCCAGCTCCAACTCAGAAAGAAAAGCAGATAAACAAATTTCCTACCACGTTTATGAGGACGCTGCAAACCTAAATTCTTTCCAAATATATGGCAATAGCACAATCACTAATTTTGTTAACACTAGATGTTCAAAGCAGAGAGCAAATAATTTCTTCAACACAAATAAGCAGGGTGAGAAATAGATTTAGACTGATGGTCATAAAGTCAGAACCACACACAAGTGTTTCCCTAACCTTTTCAAACTAAGTTAAAATGTAGGAAAACTACTGTTTACCTTCTATCTGTCAGCTATTCAAGAGCCATCCTCAGCACATCTATTCATTGTACTTGTTGATTATCTAAGAGAGTCACGATTCAAACAATGCAGATGTTAATGAATTTGTGAAGTTCATTTTGGAAGGCAAAAGTTAAACAAAATACCTTCCAGAACACTGTCCTCATAAGTGAAACTCGACAATTTTAGAGGTAGGAATAAAAATAAAGGTGATAGACATGCTGGTATCTAACATCAAATCTACACACACGATGCAAGTTGTGCAGCCTAAAAGATATCCCCCTTAAAATGTAAAAAGTTTTGAGGAAGAGACCATGGTATTAAGAAACAGGCTCAGCTAAAACAAACAACTGCACCAAAATCAAATGTAACCAGTTGTAAAAAGATTATCACTCTGCATTGCCTTATACCAAAGTGAGCTGAAATTAAGCACCTTCAGAAGAACTAGATGGAAACACAACAAGCAATAACCAATTAGCCAGCTTTTAAAATGTGAATAACATCACTTTCAACTCAAAACTTGAACACTAAGTCAATATGTACTTCTTATTCACCATCACTACAAGTAGGAACATCTGTTATGTCAGGTTCAAAGGCCAAAGAATTTTGATTGATTAGGAAAAAAAAAAGACATTATTAAAAACCACAAGACATTCACATATAGACGTTCTCTATGATTTTTCTGGGAGACAGAGAGTCTTAAAAATTCAGAGAAAAATCACACTTTAGTGAAATAGTGGCCCACACAAGATGTTCCTGGAATACATCTTTTCCTCTGTATTTTTCCTTAGGAGAAAAAAATTAAAAGGTGAAGGATACTGCTCTGCCATTACGTTGGCTGAACACTAAACACAAGAAATAAAAGCAAGCAACCAAGAATACCTATAGACCTATCCAAAGTCTGCTAAAACAGGGGAAGAAAAAAAAGTATTCCAAAACAAGTTCACGTAGATGACAAATAAAAGACCTGGCGTCACTTGTATGAGAAATAAGATGGATGGAAGACACATTTTACTTGTTCAGTGGACAACACAGTAGCTTGAAGGGCCAGATACAACTGTAGTGTTGGAGACAGAACAGTAGCAAACTGAATGTAATTTGCTACAGACACCAGAAACTAACACTCTGGTTTCCCCTTAGGGAACAGTTTTATAGCTTTTCTGCTCCAGCACCTTGTTTATGCAGCTTCTGGGACTGGACTAAAGCATGCACAGACTTTGCTTACATTTGTTTGCAACCTATAAAATGAATGGACCTGAAGGCAGCTGAGGAACAGTTCTGCACACAATGCTTAGTAATCACTGTGTAGAAGTGCTTCCAAAAAAGACTTTGTTAAACCTGTTAAGATCATCCTCTCCTACAGGGATTTCAAATCCCGTGACTCATTCACACAAAGTACACATGTGCCAATGGGACTGACTCCAATGACAATTTATAAAAACATTAGCCACAAACAAAAAACACCTACCTTTGCTACAAAGGCAAACTCCATTTTTTCTTTGTTGAGTATTTCTTAAATATAATAAAAATAGTTGCCTACTTGTTCCCAGGTAAGCATGAAGGTACAGAGGGTGAATTGCTGACTAGAGAAATCTCAGATGAAAACAGGCAAAGCAGAAGAGGAAGTTGTAATAAAACATAGCTATGAAGACTGAACAAGCGACCTTTTTAGAGACACAGAGGACCTTTTAGTCAAATCCTGTGAGATACCAGACCTCAGCCATGCAGGTACAACCTGAGAGTGCAACTTTAATTTGCATATGAAATATCAAGAAGATGAAATTCAGATTGAGGCAAACTGGAAGTCATTGCAATTGTCAGGCCTTCTGATTCTTTTGAGAAGGCTTCATGAAAGTTTCTGATTTCAGAGATTTGAATGTTATTAGGTAGCACTGGTACTGCCTGGGACAGAGTTAATTTTCTTCGTAGCTGCTTGCATGGTGCTGTGTTTTAGATTTATTACCAAAATAGCACTGGTAAGACATCGGTATGTTGACTACTCCTGAGCAGTGCTTGTGCAGTGTCACAGCCTTTTCTGCTGCTCACCCTGCCCTGACAGCAAGTGAGCTGGGGGTGCACAAGACTCTTGAAGGGACCACAGTCAGTATTCCTGACCTGAACTGACCTAAGAGATAACCCAAGCCATGTGATACACTGCTCAGCAAGAAAAGCTGGAAAAAGAAAGAGGATGAGAGTTGATGCTTAGAGTTTGGGCACTTGTCTTCTCAAGCAATTGTTACTAACAAGGAAGCCCTGCTATCCTGGAAACTGATAAGTATCCACCTGCTCATGGGAAGTAGCCAAGGAATTCCTTATCTTGCGCTGCTTGTGTGTTCATTCACCTTTCCTTTATTTATTAAGCTGTCTTCACCTCAACCCACAAGTTTTCTTACTTTCACCCTTCAGCTTCCTTCCCCCATCCAGGGCAAGGAGTGGTGAAGCAGCTGCGTTTGTCATGGCTGCCTACCAAGGCTATATAAGGGTTTAAGGTTTAAGGTTTTTGAGATGCTGTCAACATCAGACAAAATTAATATATTGGGAACATTAAACAGTATATTTTACACACTTGAATTTTAACAGCAGTCCCTTGGAAATGTTTTCACTTGAAAGCAATGGACACCTTGCTAATCTGCTTCTAACAGTACAGTCTGTAGTAAAGAGCTGTATGTCTGTTTTCTTTCGGCTATGAAGTTTTGGCATTGTTGTTAGTCAAGCAAACAAGCACATCATATGGATGAGATTAAAACATCTGTTGACATTTTACAGGAAAGCCAACTAAAATGACCAAGATCCCACAACAGCTCTTAACTGTCCAGTTACATTCGCTTTTCTCCTGCCTTTCTTTTTTAGCACCACTCTACCATTCCTCTAGGTGCTACCGGACCCTCATACCTAAGGCTTCTCAATATAAAATGTAAGGTTAGCTTCCTCATTTTCCTGTTTCACAAGTTTCCTGGGATTCCAGTTTTCACCGAGGCATACAGGACATGCCTGTCTGGCAGCCTGTAAGGACTACCAGCACGCATTGGGCAACCACACAGAGAATGATGCCTTCCACAGCAGAGCCCAGTGCAAATGCAGCAGTATGCCTTTGGGCATCATAACCAACACATCAGTCCCCATTCACTAGCAGTTGTTGACATGTCCTGTTCTACTCCTGTTCTTCCTCCCTACTATTCCCTTTCTCCTCCTCATGCTCCCTTTCTAATAGATTGTCTTCACAGAACCCTGCAGGGGAACAAAAGCCTGTGCCTCAGGCAGCAAAAATCAACATTAAAGCTGTCAGCAGTCAAGGCATCAGGAGCGGTGTTTCCTGATAGTCAGGTCACACACTATATAAAGCAGTAAAAGTGCTGTCCCACCTCAGGGAAATAGTCAGGGTAAGAGCCTCGAGATCCCACTCTGTATTCAGTGTTTTGCTTTTCTGCAGACACGTGGAAGGCGTTGCACTTCATGCACTACAAGTATGACTGCAGGCTATTTCCTAAAAAGAGAACACCCATCCCCAAGAAAATGTAGCCTTCCATTTGTGAAATGTGTTTTAGGTGGCAAATTTAAATTTGGTTCTACTGTGCCTAAGAGGAGATTTCAGCCTTTGCTGCAGTTATCTACCTTAAACACTGGAGTTACCAGCTAGAATACTTCAATGAAGATATTGAATTGTCTGCTTTACATAGTCCACAAAAGAGCAATCCATTCAAATTATTTGCAACGGAACTTTTAAAATATTAATGGATAACAAATGTCAATAAATGTGAATGATAATAACCAGATTATTAACTGATGTTAATTTTTTTTACATTCTTACTTGGAACTATTACCTTGCCAGAATTACAGTCTAGTTTAGTGGACATGCATCCATCTGCTCAAAATCCACAATGATTCACCAGTATTCCTTACCCCCCAGTAAACCAAATTACCAGTTAATTCAACCCAAGCATGGGTGAAGTTGCAGCACAGTGAGTGCCAGCTGGTGGAAAAGTACAAGAAAAATCTTCACACTGCCCTTTATTGTTATACACAAGAAACACAACTCCAAAACCATTGTCTTTTCATATCCCTCTGCACTTTTTTCTTCGGTAAGTCACCACTGTGATCTTGCAGCTATCTGTGACAGGATGAGCCATGTTTCTCTACGTGATTCTGAAGGGTGTTAAGGACTGCTACAGAAAAAAAAGCTAATTACACTATCTGTGGCTCCGTTCCACAGGACTCATGAAAGAGCAGAGTCAGAAATAGACTCCTAATCCACTGAGGCTGAAGCAGTAAGCGCATTCCCATCAGCTAATGCCAAACAGCCTGTTAGATACAGTGTTATGTTTCTGTCAGGAAATCCGCCTGAATTCTGTTGGGATTAGTAGTTACCAAATAGAATTACTGCTTTGGGAGCCTTTGGAAAAGCACATTGCTCTTTCCACCTATTTTTAAGTCCATGGAAACTAATGTTAATGTTAAATGGCTGCTGTCGTCTAGGAATGAGACAAGGAAGGATGAAATAGCTTCTGGCTTGATGTTGTTTGCTCTTAAAGATGTCAAAGCAAGCATATTGGTGAAACAAGTTTGGTAAACCTGCTCTGCACTGACAGAGTAGCTAGGGTACTACACAGCTCCATACTGGGTAGCACACAGGGATGAGTTAAGAGTTAAATGAACATTACAAATTACTAGAAGCACTAAAATAGATTTGATTTAAAAAAGTGTTGTGAGTTTAATTACTCAGTTTACATTTAAAAGTGACACTAATTCCTTGACTTTGATGACAAATCTAGCAATAGTTTCCATAATCTACTTCTACATTATTTAAAGAAAAAAATTCCTTTTACCAGTATTCACAGGTGTTAAATCTCCAATTATAGACATTTATAGTAGCCCTTAACATCTAACCTGTGTCCCTGTAAACCTAATCTGTACTTCCTGATGTAAGATAAATTGTTTCTGACAGTCATTCAAATGAGTCGGTAGCCTTGACCTAGGTCAACACGGCTCTTGGCATTACTCTTTCTTTTGTCACTTCCACGTGATCCTGTCCTCTCCTTTTGCCGCTAGGCTGAGCAAGCTGCCCACAGGAATGCCCCTTTAGAAACCCATCAGCTGAAGAATTTCACATCCCAGTTACCAGGTGCATTTGCCACAGCTCCAGCTGTTACTCATTTTTCACCTCCCTCACCTATATCTGTCTGAAAAGCTTCAGTTTGGTCCGCTAAGTTGTTCAGCTGAAAGCTCGGCTACTTCATTTGCCTTCCTTCCCCCCCGCCCCGAGGATTAAGAAGCTAGACAACCCTGAACAACCTCATTAACAACTACTGCTGTGCAGCAATAATAATAATAAAAAATCCCTTGTTCGTCGTTTGCCTTAAGTTTGATTTTGACTCGCTATTCGTGTCATCTTGTTTAATACTGGGGGTCTTTACTAACCCTTCTTCCGACATATTTCAAACACTAAGTTAAGTGCGGAAAACTAGTTTTCTTCCATCGCGCTCTTTAGAGACGCGACAGTCTAAAGCCACGTTATTCCCCTAAAGAAAGGGAGCCGCAAGTCAGAGGCTGGTCTGCGGTGGGTGTCGGTGGAGCGCAGCAGCGAGCAGCTGGCGCTGCTCAGCGGGGAGCAGGCAGCCAGGGCCAGCCAGAGGGGCGGCCGAGTCGTGCGCTTCACCTCACGGGACCCGCTGCAGCCTGGACTTCAAGCTGTGCTACGGGAAGGAAAGGAGCGCAGCGAACCGAAGGGGCGGGCCGAGGTACTGGAACGCTCTGGTACCGAGACTTTTGCCGCTGTTTAAGCGGAAGGCAACCCCTGCCCTCTCCCGGAGCCGAGCGGCAGAGGGCCGGCGGAGGCGCCGCGGGGGACGGAGCTGTCCGTCCGTGACAGACGGCCACGGCCCCGGCGGGCGCTGCGAGGCCGGCCGTACTCACTGCTTGTAAGGGTCGTGAAAGGGCAGCGCCAGCCAGTTCCCGTGCATGGCGTGCATGTAGCTCGCCATCTCCTCGGCGCTGTGGTCGGAGGAGATGAAGACGACCTCGAAAGGGGCGGGGGGCTCGGTCTCCTCCAGCAGCTCCGCGTAGAAGTCGCAGAGGACCGGGGTGAAGTCGCGGCACGGCGAGCACCAGCCGGCGGAGAAGTACAAGCCCACGACCTTATTCTGTAGAGCCTCCTCGGGGTCCACGCTGCGGCCGTCCTTGCTGACCAGGAGACGCCCGCCGAACACATCCACCATGCCGTCTGCGGCCGCCCCCGGCGGGTCGCAGTAGCGCGAAGGGTGACAGCAGGGAGCCGCGAGCCCCGGCAGCCCCCGGCACGGCCCCGCGACTGCAGCCACTGCCCGCGCAGCGTCCCGCCCCGTCCCGTCCCGTCCCGGGTGAGCCCCTCGCAGCCGCAGCCCAGGCTCCCCCCGCCGCCGCGGCGTTTATAGCCACCCGGCCCCGCCCACCTCCGACTGACAGCGGCGCCGGCCAATGGCCTCGCCGGGGCCGTCGGTGGCGGCGGCACAAGCTGCAGCGAGCTGCTCCAGCTCTGCCGGTGCTGTCCGCCGACACCCCGCTCTATTTTATCCTTTTAGAAACAACCGTTTCTCAAAGCTCGGGTTGAGCTGGACGCCTGACCGTCCCCAGCAGCACTGCGCACGTCGGGAGATGCCGTAGGCGCAGCGGAGGGCACGAGCCGCGTGGGGCTGTAGGCGGGCACGCGGGAAGAGACGCAGCCCTCACTCACCCCCGTGCCGATGTCACTGCCTCCTTTCTAGAGGACTGTGCGCAACGAGAGGCTTTGACCGGACCGGACAGGGGATGGTTTTCGTGGCATCCTTGTCAGTGCCGAACCGCCTTCAGGAGAAGGCAGACCAACAGCAAGGCTTCCCGAGCCTGCTGGGTACACCGGGCATCCACTAATGCCCACAGTGGGCTGCTTCAGCGTGTCATGGGGGCACTCATGCTCTCCTGAAGGTCTCATGGCACAGCTTTGGCACAGGACTTCTGCTTGCTGTGACATACAGTGCTGAATGTTTTTTTCTAGTGTGGACAGTCATAGAATCACAGAATCATAGAATGGTAGAGATTGGAAGGGACTTTTAGAGATCGTCTAGTCCAACCCCATTGCAGAAGGGGTCTAGGTCCACCTAGATCAGGTCACATTGGAACATGTCCAGGCAGGTCTTGAAGACCTCCAAGGAGGGAGTCTCCACACCCTCCCTGGACAGCCTGTTTCACTACTCTGTCACTCTCACAGTGAAAAAAGATTTTCTTATGTTTAAATGGAACTTTTTATGTTCCAGCTTCGTCCCATTACCCCTTGTCCTGTTGCTAGATACCATCGCAAAAAGGGATGTCTCAACCTCCTGACACCCATAATTTAGATATTTGTAAATGTTAATAAGATCCCCCCTTGGTCTCTTCTTTTCTAGACTAAATGGTCCCAGTTCCCACAGCCTTTTCTCATAGGGAAGATTCTCCAGTCCTCTGATCATCAGTCATCTGAGCTGTAGTGATAAAAGCGGCTGTCTCTTCTCTGGCAAAGCAGAACGTGTTTGGATTGAATAATGCTTTTTTTGCTGCAGCTGATACTGATTTAGGAATTATTAAAAGTAGTGTTCTATTACAAATGTGAAGTCTCTCTTCTGTCTGAAGCAACTTTCCAGCAGGAAATGAAAGATGATTTGTCTTAGATTAGAGTTTAATTAAAGGGTCACGATGAGGTGATAACCACACCTGGCACAGGGTCTCATTATTTTCACAAGACTCAATTAAAAGATTATTTATGTTCAAGAAACAAACCCATCAATATCCCCCAAACCAAATTCTAGTATTGATATTAGGCACTTCAAGCATCTAGTCTTGGAGCTATCATAGAAAACATTTCACATTAAAATTGCATGTCCAAATGCATCCTGAGGTTTTACTATTTGGTTGGTGGCCCTTTTTTAAGCTATGCTTCTTCATAAATCTTTCAGCTTTACTTTTGGAAAAGGCAAAGGTGTGACAAGTATCTATGATGCTGGCAATACTGAACACTATAATGGAATTAATGTTAATCATGATGAGTGCTTGATTGGGTAAATTCATGGTGAAATTAAGTCCAGTTTCTACATCTGGGTGTATAGCATGTGCTGTAAGAACTGCAACACTTAAAGCCAAAAATTCAAATTTGATTTTGTATAGGAATAAATTGAACACAGGTCTCTTCCCACACACACGTACCTTTCCTTTTGAGGTCTTTATGTTTTGTGCTCCCATTGACCTGACCAAAATTTTTTTGTTATCTATTGCCACTTTCTGTCTTCAGTGAATTGGCATTTTAAAAATTTTTACTGTGGGAGAGAACGCTCAAAGAAACGCCACAGAAGTAAAGCAGCAGTGGTTTTGGGTGGTTTTTGGTTTGGTTTTTTGTTTGTTTGTTTGTTTGTTTTTGCAGATTTCATAAAAAATAACAGCCTAGTTGTAGTATTACTTTGATTTGTGGGATGCATGCACCTGTCCTTTTTCTTAACCCCTTTTCCTTTTATTATGTAGCTATATTGCTAATTAAAAGCCTGTTTGCTTCTTGTGCACAAACTCATGTATCTTTAAAAAAGTGTAAGAGTTCTTGAAACTATTCAATGAACTGCTACTAAGTGTGAGAAGACAGATACCTTTCTCAGGAAGCCTAAGATGATCTTAGCTGTAGGAAGACATCCCAGACTTGCTTGTGCTGTATGATTTATACCAAGGAGGCTGGTACCTGTTTCAGCTACAAAAAATTTTCTAGGACTGTTCTCATTAGAGGTGTTAAGCTATTATGTTTACTCTGGTTTTCCCTGATCTCCACTTGGACTGATAGTAACCAAACCTTTTATACAGAACACGTGGTCTTTCTCAAGGGAGTCTATTAGCTCTGATAGGGTGCTGTCAGAAAACTTGTAAACAATGCTTATCTAGTGGAAGCCTCTGGGGAATTCCAGGGTAAAATAATCGAGATACAAACTTCTCACCACAAAATATTGCATTTCTGATTTTTCTAGAAATCTAGAATTTTTTTCTAAAAATTTATTATTGAATTTACAGTATTATTTTGATATACCAATACTTAGTGCAATCTTTTCACCTAAAAGCAATGCTTTTGGTTTATTTGGGCTCACATTGCAAAGACGATCCTACTTCTCATGTGTTTTTTTGCTTCAGTTAACACTGAAGTTAATTATATGTCCAGCTTTTGACAAGCAAATTAGAATTTTAATAAATATATTAAGAGCTTGCATCAATAAAGCCATTTTTTTTAATTACATAAGGCAGTATGCTGAGAAAGAAACATACAAGAAATGAAATGGAAGTAAAATATGCTCAAACTTGCTCATTCCTATGTAACATAACATATGCTTAAGGCAGTGTAATTCCATATGCCTCTGGTGGCAGAGCGAAATGTCTCTATATAGACCATAGACAAACTAGAAGAAAAGTTCTGAAAGCCTGTCTGGGTATTTAACGAACGTACCCTTCACTCTCTTTTTTGTGCAGCTTTTCCATAGCTAGCATTGTTCTGAGTCATGCGGATTTGATCCAATAAGCATTTGCAATAAGCAGTCTCTTCTAACTTTCAGTAAATGTATAATGCTGCAGTTTTCAGTGCAAAGGGATTAAACACAAGGTTTAAAGTCTGTAAGAAATGCATACCTGTGTGATGCAATTGACATTAACACATCATATATACCTCCAGTGAAGCCACGAGGTGGAAACTCTCTGAATTTCCCAAAGGATAGTGCTATCTGGATGAGGGCTTGTTGGACCTGTGTTCAGTTTAATCATTAGGATGCCATATACTCAGCTGTACTCTTATTAACAAATAGAAGTAACAAACCTAGCCAAGCTAAACTTCAGTTGGGCAAAACTATAGGGAATGCAACCCCTAAAGAAGTCAGATTAGAAGCTGATCTTGGAGATGCTTTGTGTGTGAATCCTAGCCAGATGGAAAATAAGACCACAAAGGAGATATTAAGGGAAAGAACATACAGAAAAAGAGGAAAGATACTAGTGGATTGAAGAGTTAGATACATAGCAGTCATTGATACAATTAAATAGATTTGTTTTTAATTTGCTTTTATAATACATATCAATATGTTTTACAGGAGAGAATTATTGGTGAGAAAACAGATAAAATTACTTTCTGCAGTATATACAGGGGAAAAGAAAGTAAAAGAAAGCGGTTTGCTTTCATCCCAATACATTAATCAATGAGTTGCAAGAAGAGACCCGTGCACAAAGAAATCATACTGAGCCAAAAAAATTCAATTTTATAACACACAATCTGCCAACTAAAAGAGTTACTGGATAGTCATAGCACTCCTTAGAGTTGGACTTGCCACATATGGTACACTGTTACCCCATTTGCAATCAGGAGGCCCAAACACCTGTGTCATTATTGCATAGTCAGCAGTAAGACAAACACTTGGTGAATGTTCCTTCATGACCCTTTTTATATCTACTTACCTCACATAACATCCAAACACAAAATGTTGTTTTTGTTTGTTTTCAAGAAGAAAAATTCACAGAATCATAGAATGGTAGGATTGGAAGGGACCTTTAGAGATCATCTAGTCCAACTCCCCTGCAGAAGCAGGTTCCCCTAGATCAGGTCACATTGGAACATGTCCAGGCAGGTCTTGAAGACCTCCAAGGAAGGAGACTCCACACCCTTCCTGGGCAACCTGTTTCACTACTCTGTCACCCTCACAGTGAAAAAGATTTTCTTATGTTTAAATGGAACTTTTTGTGTTGCTGCTTCATCCCATTACCCCTTGTCCTGTTGCTAGTAAATAGTACGTAGGTTTTTTACGGTTTTACTACACTTCCTCCAACTGCCCTGTGACCAAAGACATCCTGCAAATGTCAAAGACCAGCTGTAAGGGAACCTTGCTTTCCCTTAAGAACATACTGGGATGTCACTTATCATTCTTACCACAAAGACATCAGTATCAAGTCATGACAGAGTAAAAGCTGTAAGAGTGATCAATTCACCACACTACTGTAGTACTGAAGATGCTGTTTAGGTAAGGCATATCCCTCTTTTTTAAGCAATAGGTTGTTACAAATAAGAGCTAATAGTTATTATAGATAACAATCGTTATACTGTCATTTGTAACATACCTCTGGGTCCCAGTTTAGTATATACTCTTGGCATAAATGAGCAAAAGCACATACTGCAAGGAGGATTCATTATAAAACTTATAAATTACCTGGATTTGAGTGATTGCAAGGAATATCTGCATATTTTTAATCCAGAAACCTCTCAAACTTATTAACAGATTCTAAGCAAGAAATCTGTTATTAAAAAAAGTGTGACTACCAGGGCTACATACTTCATGTTGTTCCCTGGGTTCTAAGTTAGAGCAGTGCTGAACATTAGGGAACTAACAAAGACATACAAATTTCGCCTTTTGGCATGAAAAGTTTGATTCAACAATCTTTTGTGCCTAACTTTACCCTGGCTAGAGTGTATCAAACCACCAAATAGCATTAAATAGCCCAAACATCAGTGCTATAGCATTTCTGACTTCCAAACATGTACGACAGGAAAGCAGTTCAGTCATCTAATACAGCAGGCGTAGGAGCAGCACGGCAACAGGGTAACTGCCTGCAGCAGTAGAGAAATACTATAACAAAATCCTCCTCAAGTTCCTTTGTGCAGACACTCTTTCCTCCTCACTCTTTGGCCTTTTGGCAGTGTAGTGTAATTAAGTAGTCATTTATTTGTCTAATGAGACTAACTAGGTACATACCTTGCAGGGTCAGAATCATCTATCATTAGATTCTGTGCCTTATCAGAAGCGTAGGGCTGAGTAGGACTTCCTGTGGAATCTGGCTTAGTCCTCCTTCACAGTCACCAGCAACCACCATCTAAACCCATTCATTCCCAGAGCTCCTCAGGAAAGAGTCTTGATTGTTCAAGGAGGGCCTCCAGAGTTTGGATAATAGTGTTTCAGTTTCTTTGTTTAAGTAATTAGATAGGCACATATAAAAGTAAATGGCTTTCACTATATAAACACATCATCTTCCCGCAAAACTTGACCATGAGGCTTCAGTCACAGAGAGGACAGACTGCATCTACTCTTACCAGTCTTGTTTGAAGCCTCTTCTAGCTAGACTGACTTTAAATGATTTAATTAATCCAAGGATTTCAGGTGATCATTCATTAGTTCTGATGACTTAAAATAGTTGTATTTTAAAGAGTAAATTCTTCTTAAGGGGAATTGACACTAGTGAAAATCTTGTAATGTATAATGGTATAATTTCAGCTTAATAACATTTGTTTTTCGATTCATCCTTAAAACAGATACTTGAAATGACCTATTGTTTCATTAGATTATTACATTCATTACAGATCCCCAATGTGTAAATTCAACACAGCATGCTTTGGCTACTCATCCTTGCTCTGTATTATCCCCTTTCCAGTTTCCCACTATATACCTTTCTTCATTAGCAAATAAAAGAAGTCTGGGGTGGGGGGAAGTCAAGCTGATATGAATATTACAGGGCTGAAAGCTAGAAATATTTGTGCAAATAAGCAACCTGCCAATCTGGCTATGCTGCAGCTGAGAATACAAGCTTCCAATTGGAGTTTTGGTAGAGCACATCAATTCCACTGCAGTCACTTGTCTTAGGGCTTTGCAGATAGTCTCCAGGGACAGCTTTTCTGTCTAGCATGTTCATTTTCATAAGACATACCTGATGTTGTTCTTTGCATAAAGGGAATGTTGTTTTATGGCTGGGATTTGCAGTCATTTAGATTTTACATGGCTTATCTAACAACTATAACATTTCAAAGACCTTCCCCATGCAGTGACATACCCAGAAAACATGACATCCCCTAGCCTTTAGTCTCATGCTCTCCAATTTTAAAACCAACCAATTTTAAAACAAACAGAAAAATAATTAGGAGCTAAGACAGTCAAAACATGGTGGGTTTTTGCAGTGAGAATGAAACATGATCAGGAAACTGGCATATATAGAGAGCTTCACTGCAAAAAGACTAGAAAAGAAGACCTGTTCCTTTGATGGAACACAGGTTAAGAGAACAGTGACTGTATTTTAGACATCTGAAACAACATATAACTCAGGAGAATGGAAGATGTCAGACTCAGGTGTCATCTGCTAGTCTCTCTGCCTCATGATTTTCATACAATCACATTATTTTTTGTTACATAAAGAATTATCCTAGCCAAGAGGCAGGGAAAAAATAGGCAAGGTTGTTGAGCAGAATAAATTCTTAACGTTATTGTGGTGGGTTAACTTTGCCTGGCAGCCAGTTGTCTACTCAGCTGCTCTCTCAGACCACTTTTTCAATGGAACAGGAGGAAAAAGTACAATGAGAAAGTTCATCAGTTTAGAGACAGGGAGGCTCCTTATCACTTACCACCATGGGCAAGACATATTCGACCTGGAGAAAATGAATTTATTGCCATTTAATTACAGAGGAGGATGGTAACAAAGACTAAACAAAAAATACCCTCCTCCTCTTCTCTACTCCCAAATCTTCTACCTACTCCATCCCTTTTCAAGAAATACAGGGAGTTGGAGAATGGGGGTTGTTGGTCAGACACTCCATCTCTGCTGGTCCTTCCTTCTCACATTTTCCCCTGCTCTAGCCTGTGGGGTCTCCTATGGGCTATACTTCATCATGCACTGCTCCAGCATAGATCATTTCCATGGGATGCAGTCCTTCAAGAACAGACTGCTCTAGTCTGGGTCCCTGGTCTGCAGTTCCTGCCAGAAAACCTGCTCCAGTGTGGGCTCTCCCCAAGCTGCAGCTACCCTCAGGGCACATCACCCATGGCAGCCTGGAGTCCTCCAGGGACTGCAGTGTGGATATCTGCTACAGTGCCCGGAGAACTGACCTTTTTCGCTGACCTTGGTGTCTGCAAGGTTGTTTTTCTCACCTACTCCTTCCTCTCTCACAGTTGTTGGGCAGCATTTTGTACTCTTTTTCACAGACTTTCCAGAGACATCACAGGCTCAGCAGAGGGGCTCCAGCTATGCCCTGCAGTGGGTCTATTGGGGCTGGCTATGTGCAATGTGGAGGCAGCTGCTGGCCTCTTCTCTAAAGAGGCCACTATTACAGCCTCCCTACTGCCAACATATTGCCACGTACACTCAATACAGGCATTTCAAATTATTGCATCCCAAGAATAACATTGTGTGAGCTGACACAAGCAGGAACAATCACAGATAAAATGCCAAGAACTAATTTATTCTTGTTACCTCACAGTCCAGGGGATTTCTGAAACAGCCTCCTGGCACAAGCATGCAAGAGAGGACACAGCATCCTGGGAGGTCTGCTCTGACAGCAGCAGAGTAAAAAGACAAAAGACAAAGACTTCCAACCTGGTGCTTTTGCATGTATTGTTTTCCACTGAGCTTTGATCTTTCCTGCAGCAGGGCAGGAATCTCAAGTATGTCCAACAGGTGTCTCTGAGTCTGTCATAGGTCTATGTTATCTAAAGTGGGATGTTCTACTTGTGGAGCACACAGAGCTAAATGATTAGCATGGTTGATATATGCGTTTTTTGACATCCCAGCTGCAGATCACTTGAGTATATTTACAATCCTCATAACCAATCTTCTTTTATTTTCCAACAAATGTCATCCCAAAACTTGTTCTATGTCTGCAACAATTCAGAGAACCAATTATTTGAACTCAATAATCTTTTTCATCTTATTCACAGTCAAGGAATTTGAAGGCTCTGAAAGCTAGCTGTTCCACGGATAGTTCTGGGGCTAAGTCACAGGAACAGATCACTGCAAATGGGACACAGTGATGAGGCAGAAAATCAGGCCCAGGATGCAAGAACTTGGAAGCTCTACAGGTCATCTGCCACTAGAAGGACAGTTCTGTTGTCTGCATACACAGGGAATTAAAGAAGCCTCAAAACATTGGTCTTCTATGTTAACAGTGAAATCACATCACATTCTGCGACTCCAATGGCTGTGGCACAAATTCTTCCTGTGAGATAAGACTTGTATCTTGAAAACAAGTAACAGAGGTACGATGGACAGAACTTACCCAGTGCTACAGCATTAAGACACAGCCTTTCTTACCTTTGCATCAATAATCACCATGCAAAGAAAGCATGTTAAAAAAGTGTGGGACAGAACTAACCTTAAACTGACCCAGTGATTAAAGGATTATTGCATCAGAACTAAGTCAGTATATCCTTATAGTTACAGCAGAGCTACTGCAAGTGGGTTCAGTTACTACTGTACCTTGCCAGAGCCTCTTGTCTCCCTGCTATCCCAAACTGCAGTTCAGGGTTACTGGTTGGTGATGTGACTTCCTCACTGCACCATTTTTTCTGGTGGTTATTCTGCACCTTTACCTGGCCAAGTAACCATTCAAGATTAATGACTAACCCCAGTTAGAAAAACAAAATTCAAACTAAAACAAATCTTGAAGTTGCATTAATTATTTCTAAGATGCTTGCCAGTGATTTAATCAGATCATTCATGGAAAAGCAGGTTTCTACAGAACTATTAATTCTGTCTTTAGCAGCACAGTGCATAGTTTCCTTTATTACTTATTAACTCAACTGGACAAAGTCATCAGATCACTTATGTTTGCAATCTAGAACTGATGTTGAGTGCAAAAAAACCCCTCTTTTACTCCCTCTAGGAGCATCTCAGCACAAAACACAAAGTAAAAGGTGGTTTTCAGGGACATGACTGCGTGCATCACCATGGGTTTTTAGCATTTTTCAAGCATTTCCTTCCTTCCATACACAACCATTTTCCATAAAAGTCCCAAGCAATTCAGATCTCCTTTTTGATATGTTCTGATTCTCTCCAGTAGTATGATCGGTCAGTAATAATTTGTAGTAATTTTAGCTAGCTGAATCTAATCTGGAAGTGTTAGTTCTTCAACTGAATTTGAAGAACATATGCTGTTAATTTAGACTATTTGCCTATTTATGTTTTACATATGAGAACTTCCACACATTAAACTAATTCTGTGGAGGCCAAATGCTCTGAATCTTCTCCCTTGTACACTGCTAGGCTTGTAATATCAAGTTAAAGACCAAGATAACAATGTTTGGATTTACAGGATTAGAAGATACTGAACATCCTAAGCAGTAATCAAACTTCCTTTTCTCCTCAGTAAACCCTAATACTTTTGGTGTTTATGATATATTATGATCATCCTGCTGCTTTCATTCTTGCTTTCTTACTTTCATTCTTTTCCTCTGTCAGTTCATGATCAGTAGATACTGGGTCTATTCTTTTTTCCCATATCATCAGAAATTCTGAACCAGAGTAGTCAGCTCTTCTACCTTACTGTTCCAGAAAACTCCACAGTAAGTCCACTGTTCATTTTATTCTTTCTGATAGCTTCTGTATACACAATATTGGGAGCTTCACTAACAACAGAAGAGGATTTTGAGTTGAGTGATTGAGTATTTTTTTTAAAAGCAGAAAACAGAATGAGTGAACAAAGCTGGAGGTTACAGTAAGGATTCCCGGCAAGACAGTTTCAGCCTTCCATAATGAAATGTGGCAATGTAGCAACAGGTTACTTCGAAAACTTGCTAATCTTTCTACACTTTTGCATATAGCCTTAGAATCATTACAGATTTCTTCTCTAATAATTCTGCTACTAGTGTTATTTCATTCTCACAGTTTAAAAGCTTACTTTGGTTTTTAATCCCTCAAACTAATGAAAATTTATGTTAGACATCTGCTTGCGTAAGATAAAAATGGATAGGAGATAGTAAACAGTGCTGTAAAATCAAATTAATTAGAACTTTTGTGTAAAGCGTGACAATCATTGTTCCCAGTGCATGACTCCAGTGGTTAAAGATAATTTAAGAAATCTTGCCATGGTCCAGTGCAAAGGTGAGTATATACCATGTGTAGCTGGTTAGGACAGCAGCACTAAAAATAACCATCTCAAAGTCCAGTTAAGTGAAATATCTAAGGAACTTACTTTTCCTTTCTCATACTTGGAGGACTAGTTGCTCTGTCACTGAGCAATCTTCCAAAAAGCCAGCAAAAAAAAAAAAAAAAAAAAACCACAAAAAACCAGCCCTCTCCTTTCCCACAATAGGGGCTGTTTACATTAAATCGCTTTGATTAACATGAATGTGCATTAAGTAAAACTGCGCCGGTTATTTTAATAACAAAAATATGCCTCTCAAATGTCAGGTTGGAGTAGAACATTCTTAAGAAGTAACAAAAGATGTTTTCTAAAAGCGGAGTAAATGTGCAGATGTCTTTGCTCATTACCAAAACTAGCTTTGAACAGATCAGACTTTAGTGCAGAGACCTGAGGAACATGTCACCAAAATGCATACAAACATTAAAAAAAAAAACCCTTGTAAAAGTCAGACTCCATTGAATAAAAGTAAATTTCATAATTAATTACATGACGACAAGGTGGGTGATACTCATGCCAAAGCATACAGTTCTTTTAACTGTCGGGATAGAAAACCAGTTAGAAAAATTGTGTACAAGTGAGTTACACAAATCATAACTGATTTCAGATAAAAATGCAGAAATCTGTAATTAACATCCAAGTATAACAGGGAGATGTTAAGCAGACCTTACTTATACTGCTGGCACCCCAGCAGCTTTCTGTTGTGCATACACAGCTGTACTTGCACACATGCATGCATACTGTGCATGTGCAGCTCTGCACTCTGGAGATCAAAGAATTCACAGGGCAGTAAACTACTGAAAAAGTAAGAGGAGAGCCTGAAATCCCCAGCAACACTTAATAGCTTGGTAACTTTCCTAGGCTTGCCAATCCTGAAAAGAATTAAGGTATTGATAGTGGCAGAGAAAAATAATTCGGCGATGCAACATGCCAAAGCAGTAACTTACTGAAAAAAAATCTTTCTAAACTTTCCTAGTTAGAAAATGAGTGCTCCTAGGTGTGCAAAAAACAGTAAAAATATTTTATCATCCAGTGCTTGAGAATGACAGAACATACCTATCATTTTCTTGACCTAGTCTTACTTCTTGTTTTAGACTTCAATGATTTAATTTGCAGCAACCTAACCTCCTCCAAAATAGCCTTACTAAAGCTTATCCTTTCTGGAAACGGTGGAGCCTGCTGAACTCATCAGCGGCTCGCCTGCTTATAGAATGATTTTTGAAAACATTATTAATTTCAAAATAAGCAACTCAGATAATTTTTTTTTTCTCATGAAAAGAGAACTTGTTTACATGCACAAGGAGGAACCTGACAGACATGGAAACAGAGCACAGTGATATTAAAGCTGTAGCTCAAGGTAGGACTGCCACCCTGAAACTCCTAAATCTGTGGGACATTATTGTCTTCTAAGCATTGATATCTGAGCTACCCATAAATAAGCTCTCAAGTAAACAGCTTTAAGGGGCAGTTTCATTATTGCAGTAATAGAGTACAAAAACACCTTTGCTTCTATAAGGCTTCACCCAATATGAAGGAAAAGAGATGTTACAAAACTGACGTTGCTTTATCAGCCATAATACAGAACACATTCAGGCATTAACTCATAAGATGTCAGTACATCTATTTTTAGCTGAAACACACCCACCTCTGAGAGGTTAAAATTCCTTTTGGATGCAACAAGACTTTGCTTCAGCATCAGTTAAGATGCTCTCTCATCTGCAGATGCATACAATATAAATCCTCCTTGGGACCAGTCTGTCAGGCAATAGGATACAGTAAAAAGGTCACTAAACTAAGTGAACTGAAGAGGCTTGGTTATCCACCCCACTGCATGCTGGCATGCTCCAAGATCTTCAGTATACATCTAATGAGCTTGGTGCCAAAAAGTACATTTTGGCATATCCATAAAACACTCTCCCCTTTATAATCAGAAAAGTTAGGAAAAAAGAAAATATTTTCAGTACTGAAAGTCTATCTTGCCAATTTAACAGCATAAAATAAGTATAAGTTTTCATGCATTAATTCTAATGATTTACATTATTTAACATCACCATGCTGCTGATCTTAATCATCTCTGTTAATCACTTCTAATTCAGATCAACTTTGCACATTCTTAATTTAATTTAGATTTTTGTTAATACAAAGCAGACAAATATATCAGCCAAAGACTGACAAATATTTCTGCTGTTCCCCACTGCTGAAATATTTTGTGTGCTCTGAGAACAAGTACCTTCACACACTTGCACAGTCCCATGGAAGGGAGTTTTTCTATGTTTGATAAAATAAAGTTTAAGCAGTATACTTTTCTTTAGCCAAATAGCATCTTATCAGCATTTTTACTTACTTGGAAAAAAAACAATAAAGGTCTGGTTTTTCAAGCAAGCTTATTTCAAAAGGTCACGTATTATACCAGCACATATGGTTCAGCATTAAAATAATCCATTATTTTAAATTAGAAAACTGAAGAAACTGCTTCTTCACAATCTGAAATCACATCACTACATTTTGCTCATGAGAACAAAGTTTTCAGTCATCAGTTGCACATAAAGGGTTTATTTTAAATGTTTTAAGGATAGAGTTACATCATAATTATAAAAATTACTTACATAATTAAGTAACAGATTTAAAGTGTTTATACTTCTAAATGCAGAGAACAGGGAACTGTCTACATTATTCAAAATAAAATAAAAATAATGAAACCAAGCTCTAAAGATGAATTAATTACCTAATTTTAAAATGTGAACACGAAGACCTTTGAACTATACACATACCAAGAACCATCCAAATTGCACTAATGATGTAAAATACGAAAAGCACAGCATTTTCAAGGAACCAGAAACTGTTTTTATTGTAACTCTTTTCCCTGAAGCAACTAGTAAAAATCTGAAGACAGAGCCTCCATTTTTAAATGATTCACTTAAAGAAGGCTTCTGTCTGTTGCAATAAAAAGGGCTTTCCCCATAGTCTACTCCAACACAGTTTAGGGTTTGGCACTCAAAAGAAAGAGGAAAAATGTAGTGTTTCTCTACTCAACTGTGATTTTTATTTTTTAACAGAATACATGGTCCCTTCAAATGCTGTATGACACATACAACTGGAAAATTACCTTCTGTTGGCACTATGCTCGTCTCACCGGTGCATTTAATCCTACTAACAACCATTAAAACAGCACAATAAGCAAATTCACAAAAAACTAAACACAAAATAAAAACAGAACAAAACAAAAACCTAAACATTTTAACATGCAACTTTAGTTTGTTACATTGAATGTTCTA
>WBNH01004429.1:0-25422 GCA_013401255.1 Urocolius indicus | reverse complement strand
AAAAAAAATTGTTAAAGATATAAAAAAAAAAAAAAAAAAAAAAAAAAAAAAAAAAAAAAAGGAAAGAAAAAAAAAGATGAAAAGAAATACCCACGCAACAGACAATGGGGACATCTAAAAACAACAATAAAATTTAGTTTATAGATTATACTCTAATTGGCAGAATATGTGTATTCAAGAGGCTTCCAGAAAACCCACAAATGCAAGCCTAATGCTAAAAATGTTCCAGTAGACCTAAACCTCACATATTTCAAAACAAACTTTGTAATCCTCAGATATATAGCCCAAAGTTCAGTGTACTAGGTTATTTATGTATCTTGTGTATCACCAATACACTCACTCATTCTTGTGCCACAAAGATCAACTTGGGCTCATGGAGCCAGGCTCAGCTTTGAGATTTACATGCAGGACTCTTAAGAGTCAATAGAAAACACATAACAGATCTGCAGGATGAAAACACTGTGTTGCAAATCTGCTCACTTTGTTCAAAACACAAGGAACATTTATGACTCAGGTACTTAGTGCTCAAGGACTGCATTGAGAAGCTATTCACTGAAAGACAACAGCCTGCCTTTGGTTGCCCATGATGAAATACTGGGCATAATGCAATATAGTAGCAATGGACAAAGAATTAAGGTATCATATTTGTATGGAGAGTATTTATTACCATTCAACAGCATAATGAGGCACAGGCCTTAAGGCTAAAATATGAAATCAGGCAAAAAACATGGACAGAAAGGGGCTTAAACCACCGAGTCTTCAGTATCGATAATACCTACAATGGAGGTCATCCGGACTCCAGATCTCTGATTAACAGCACCTCTCCTGCATCCTTCCACTAATGGCATACAGTTGGATATCAGAGTATTTATTCCTTCTAACAAGTGTTGACTGTCTTCACACGCTGAATTTCTGTGAAGCAGTTCTTTGAAACTTGCAGAGCTCTGCCTTAATGTAACATGACAATTTTGTTGCTGTGCTGACTGTTGTTGACATTCTGGTACTTTTAAAAGCTGCCACACTTATAACATCCTAATTTTCATTCACAACTATCTTGCGAGATTAAAACCATGAAAAGATTTTGCTGTTGTGGGCTGCTATTTATATCCACGATCTAATGCAGATGACTGAACCACTGAGACTGCCTATAGCTTCCATTAGATAGTACATCACTGGCATGCAGAACTCTAGTGTTCATAGAATGAAATTCACGTTTAACAGCATACTTCAAAGCAAGTACAATGTACACCACACAAAAGGCAACAACAGGTTTAAGCTGTAGATTTGTCCAGAAACTCCTTATGTGGAAAAGCCAGAAAAAGAACAAATTGGGAAGATGCCTTCTTGAACTAAAATGGTTCAAACCAAACCAAACCAACAAAACAAAGGAATGCAACAGATTGAGCAGAAGGCAACAAATGCTTCTCCTTCTCTAAAGTAAGTCTTCAGTGGAAAAGGACAGTCCCTCCCGCCCCCCTGGCATAAGATTGTATTTACCATGTAAAATATTAACTACTGTTAGGCTTCTAAGTCCACACACAAACATTCAGGTTGCTAGGTTCTGGTATTAAATGAGAGACTACTGATTGCCAATGCGTAGTCTACAGTTTTCAGAAGTGGCATAATATACTGTTAAAGTTGTGGCACCAAGTACTTGGGTTTTGCTAAGAAGTGTGTATAACAAAGAAAGAAAGAAGCACAACATTTAGGATTGAAGGCAGCCTTGTTGCATGTATTTCACTGGTTCCTATGACTTGTAAATATGGGCCACTAACCTGCATTTTGTAATTAACTAGTTTTACAGATTAAATGTATTTTTATAGTTTAAAGTCTTTTCACTGAAAGGTGCGTAAGTCAAACACTTGATAACCTACTGCCCTGTGACTATGAAAAATGTATCAGCATTTCCATGAACTGTGAGTTCTTCAAAAGCTCAATTTGAAAAGAAGTGTAGAAACACAGCAGATTGATGTTACTTGGGTTAGGCACTCCTCAATGCTGCACCAACAGTTTAAACCTTTCAGAAAAAGACACCTCTGTCCCAACCCTGAAAACAAGGACTGCCAGTAGCCAAGAAATGAAATTTAATGTTACAAAAGAAGGCATATCAAAATATCAAACTACACTTGCATGTGGCAGTTGAACAAGTGAGTGCAAGGTTGAAGAAAAAGTTAAAATCTATGAAAAAGTTTAGATTAACCATTACAATATTAGAGCAACTTTACACAGCTTGAATTTGCAGCTGTTCATTGCTTTTAACTCCCTCCTGCCCAAATATATTGACTTCCTTCAAGAAAAGGAGTTCTCTTACACAAAACGTGTCACGTTTATATTATTCAGAACAAAACAGTTTTGCTGGCAGAGATTGTGGGTTCGCAGGGACATTTAAGCTTTCATTAAACTGGAAAGCAGTCAAGTCTTTGTGTCTACAAATTTTACATTTAATAGTTCCACAAATTTGGCAAAAGTTCATGAAAACGTCTAGGATGTCTTCACCAAATCATAGACATAAATATGGAAATCATCATCAAACTTGATGAAATAGACAGATGGTTTGGCTTCAACTTGATGAATGACCATGCCAGTCCTTTTTGAGCCATCTTCTTTGGCATATTCCACTTGTTTGCCTACCAGGCTGTCCACAACTTCTCCTGGTTCCCGTTCGGCAGGAGGTGAATCATCTGTAACACAAAACAAGTGTACTTTGGTAGACATCAATGGAATTTTTCAGTATGGAAGACAAATGCAGTTTTCTTTAAAACTCATACAAAACATTCAGAAGTTTAAATGCAGATTATATAGAAAGTCAGTGTAATTCAGACAAGCACTTAATGATTGCTGTAATTCTAGAAAGCACGTGATATTGTCTTCAGTTTCATTAAGATAAAAATAATACTTCTATTGGTAAGAGAAATACATCTTTTGACACGAAGGTTTAACAAAAACGTTACAGAAAATTCCACCAGCAGAAAAAGGCATTGGGTATCCTTAGCAGAATGGCAGTTAAACTAAACCTCATTCATCCCACACACACTATTAAAAGTTTCAGTGCATGCATGTCAGTGTAACTAACTAAAATGTTGCTAAGTTACTACCCAAAATGTTACTAACTAAAACTTTTGTAAGTATAAACTTACTAAACTCAGCAAAGCTTTTGACTCCATATTGGAATAATGCTTTTGCTAAAGTCTAACCATATTGGGTTTTTATCTAGCAAAACCTAGCTAGATTTGGTTTAATTTCTCCTTTTCCTGCTCTGTTTTTATGGTTCATTAATAAATCAAACTTTTTCTCTCCAAGCTGAGTCTGTTTTGCCTGTGACACTAATTGCTGAGTGATCTCCCTGTGCTAATCTCACCTAATGAACCTCTCGTATTTCTCTCTCCCCTGTCCAGTGGATGGACATCTGGTATCCAGCCAGGGCTAAAACCACCACAATTCTGGATGCTGCTTATGGTATATTTGGATACAAAAAGGTGTGACTTTTAACATGTCAACTGCTCAGTGGTTGCTTACATGTCAATCACAGAATAAACATGACAAAAGATAAAAGCCCTATACTGGAGAACCGCAAGCTAACCTCATTTTCTTACTCAGCTTATCATGTTTCTGGCTAGTCTATAGATAAACATTTGGTCTGTATTCCAGTGAGAAATTTTCTTAGAAATGTTTGCATCTGATGTCGCTTTTATTCTGGAATCCTAAGCTTTTAAATAATGTCTGCTTTCAGGTTTGCCTTAAGAATCCCTTACAGATTTCACTCAAAGAATTCCCAAAGAAGGGGAAAAAAACCCAACAGAGACTAACTGGATTGCCTTGTACTTAACACTTAAGCTGAAGAAGCAGGTTCACCTAGATCAGGTCACACAAGAACGTGTCCAGGTGGGTCTTGAAGACCTCCAAGGAAGGAGACTCCACACCCTCCCTGAGCAGCCTGTGCCAGGGCTCCATCAACCTCACAGTGAAAAAGTTTTTTCTTATATTTAAGTGGAACTTTTTGTGTTGCTGCTTCATTCCATTACCCCTTGTCCTGCTGCTAGATATGATTGAAAAAAAGGATGCTCCTATCTCCTGACACCCACCATTTAGATACTTGTAAATATTACTAATGCAACTTCATTCCATTACCCCTTGTCCTGCTGCTAGATATGATTGAAAAAAAGGATGCTCCTATCTCCTGACACCCACCATTTAGATACTTGTAAATATTACTAATGCAACTTTTTTTTTTTTTTGGTAAAAAGTCCTCCTTAACCAAGTCACAAGTTAAACTCTGGCATTTGCATTTAGAGTGAAGTATGAAATGTTGACAAAATTTAGTATCAGATCCAGCGATACAATTTCTCCTTGCCAAAAAAAAATCTTAAATCTTTTAAATTTTGGCCTCATCACCAATGCAAAGCCTCTGAGAAGAAACAGCTCTCTAGAAATTTAATTATAATATGGCAAGTTCCACCAAATTTAGAGACATACTTCTAGATATTCTAAAATCCAATTTGAAAGATATTCCTCTTAACATCCAATCACTGACTTAAAATCATAATTCAAAAGATCTGGAAAATATGCAGCAAATATTGAGAAGTGTGTTGGAAACAAGTAAGTGGTAGATAAATCTTGTGGCAAGCACGGAGGAAAAAGTGCACTGAAACTTTAGTTCTTAAATGAAAGAAAGCACATTAGCTCTTTCCCTACCCCCACCCAGAAAGGTAGAAGAAAGTAAAACAGACTTAAATTACACTTAAATTCCTTTTTGAATAGTTAAGACAAGAACAAATTATCTGAAACACTGAATCTAAAAGAGCTGGCTTTACTTTTTTTAGGAAGAAGGTGGTCACTTTTTTCTATTAACATTTGTGGTTCACTCTTTACAATCAGCAGATACATTGCATTTTGTTAAAGAATGGCAGGGAAAAATATCTAAACATGGATAATTACTACAGACATTATTCAAGTATGTCTCACTCTCTTATTCAGCCAGCAGACTGCTATCAGTGCTAGGTCTGAACTTATGTAAAGCACTATGTAGCAAACAACTATGGTTATCTAATTATTAGTTTTCTTTAAAGCCCAGATTGCTTTTATGAGAGAAGTGTGGTTTAGGCACATGGGAGAAATTTTTAACAGTGTTCTTCAAAAGCTTTTTTTCCCCTCCTCTTTTTTGTACTGGCCATCCAAATCTCTTTAACTGATACTGATTCTGTGAAAATCTCTCTAAATGTCCCAATGATTTTCTGTTCAAGAAAGGAGGAAAAAGTATAGGGATACTCCTAATCTGCTGAATATTTGTCTTCCTGGTGTGTTGCAACATGTGACAGAAAAAAAAAATTCAAAAGATTAGCACTTTTCCCCCAAGAAACGATACCACATTAAAGATACCTACCCAAATGAAACTGACTATATTGTTTGGTCCCAAAATATTATTCCAACAAGAACTCTTTTAGAAACACAAACCCAGAGCCATCTCAACAAGCTGTGATACTTTCCTAAGAAAATAACAGTGGGAAACTTCTGGTTTGTCAGTTTCCATTGAAAAACTCTAAGCATAAACTCTTCCACAGCAGTATGTACATACTTTCAGCAGAATCACGAACAATTACAGAAATGCTTTCCTTGTATACGTCACTGCTGATTCAAGTAAAATATTTCATGAATTAACACAGATCTCTCTGTTGTGCTATAACCTTTGTTAGTTTTGATACTTTAAAATGTGAGTACCAAACAAGATATTTGTTTGTCAACCCTCTGTCCACAAATAAACCACAGCCAACTGTTAATATTAAAAGCTGTAGCCTTCCAGGAGAAAACAGTAACTGGCCTACTTACTCGAATCAGGCATAATGCGAAGATCACCTTCTTTATAATCGTCTAAGAGTTGGTACATGTACAAGACGGGGTCTTTCTCATAGGTAATATAAAACCATGTGTTCATAATAGGAGCTCGAGCCAAGACCATCCCCCTCCATTCATCTTTTGAGCCATCTTCTGTCTCAAACATATGTTCCACAGCTTTGCCAATCATTGTGTCTGCCAGGTGGGCATCACTAATTCGAGATGAAGCTGAAATGACAACATTTTCTAAGTTCAATGAAAAGCACAGATAGATGTCTTGGTGAAAAATAATCTTTATCCTGATTAGTAAACAAGTTTAACTGGAAGTCAGTCAATTCATATACAAAACATATGCTGCCTATTTCAGAGTTTATTACTGAAGAACAGCTTAACTTCAAAACATTTTAAAAATAACAATACCTCATTGTACTCTCTATGATTAAACAATTGTAATGCAAAGTAAAAGTGAATTAATCAAGGCCACAGCAGCGAAGACTATTTTAACTGCAACACTGGACAGGGACAGGCAGGCTGGGGAAAAGAGGAAGAGAGGCCAGTCACAGACTTCTACATATTATGATTCATAATTATTTGCACTCTTAACATAAAATAGCATCCTATTTATAAGTCTGTGACATTTATGATGAAACTTGTGGGTTTGGTTCCCCCTGATGCCAGCCCAGAGATTGCTTTGCAGGCAGAAAAAGCAACAGCTTCTGTTTATGAACTTTATTAATGACTTGGATAAATATGGAACTTTGCAGTTTGGCAAACTTGCAGCTTAAACAATCAGTGTCACTTTTGGAAAGAAAGTTATTTTACTTAGAAAATGCCCTTTCCCCCTTCAATATTAGAAGTAGTTAGGGGAAGTACATTAAGAAAGTGTGACATTATTACTGTTAGACACAAACAGACAATACAGCCAAGACGGCTTTCGAGTTCACATTTGAATTGAAATATCATTGCTACATTTACAGATAGTTCTGAGAGATAACACTCCAAAAACTACAGAATTTACTGCTTGCTACCTAGAGCCAAGTTAGCACTGCACTCACAGGTATCAGAAAATCTTTGTGGAAACAAGAAATTTTAAATGAAGCATTTATACAACATGCCATTTGGCAAAAATGAAACTGACTTGTAACATTTAAGAGGTGAAATGTGACCTTGGGGGAAGCCTGGAGAGATTAGTGGAGAACATTTACTATTAATTGAGAAGAAAAATCTGAAACACTTACCAACTCTGTCTGGAAGAACTTCAAGTGCTGAAACTCTTTCATCTTTGTGCAGTTCTAGTCCATACACACAATCAAATCCATCATACTTTATAAGATAGAGAGAGGGATTTACAGGAACTTGATCAAGAACTGTGCCCTTCCACTGTGTTACAGGTCCACTCCCTTCTTTCCAGCCATGCTGTATTCTGCAGCCTACAATGTTTCTTCGTGGCTGAGAAATAGGTTTGCTTGGTCCCACATTGTTTCTATGCTTTCTGTACACAGACACAAACATAATATTAAACAAGTACATACATATTCAAAATTCTACTCCAGACAAGAGGTGTATGCTTTAAGGTGGCATTGACTTTTACAGTTTAGTGCACTTTATTCAAATTAGGCTGTAGAGTTATATTGTGCTAGAAAAAAAGAAAACCACACTGAAAAGTAGTGAAACATTTTTTGTGTGCTTTACAAGGTCAGTTTCCTAACAATCCCTTGTAAAACTAGTTTGCTTAAAACAAAAGAAGTTTTCTAGTCCTTGTGATGATAAATGTCAAAGGTAAAACTCACCTGATCAAGTCTCAAAGCACAAGGCTACCTGGCAGTGTTCTTACTTTACCACCTCGTTGCTCTCTGCAGAACAGTAAATGCGACTCCCATCCCAGAAGGCAGAAGTCAGAGGGAACATTACCAGTGCTGATTAAAATTCTTTGTAGGCATTTGTTTTCCCTAATCTGTGTTTTCACCTGAAGCAAGTTTAACCTCCTCCTCCATTTGGATATTTTTTATCTCAAGTGTTTTTAAAGACATATGGTAGCAGCAAAACTTTAATAATTCCTTTTTAGTATAGCAAAAGAAAAATGATACGTAATGGTAATAGCAACAGAAAGGGTACTCCTCCTTAATGAGTAAAATAAATTAAATGTACTTTTTTGTCTTTCCTCTGTTTTCATGGCAGTTGCATCAAAATTCCCTCTGGTGATTACCAGTTCTGATCAACAGTTGTTTGACAGTCAGCAGCTATTTGATGTTTCAAATCAATTGAAATCGTGTTAATCAAGTTTTGTTCTACCAGTTATTAAAAATATAAATTGACAATTTTTAACACAAATGGAGGAAACTCACAGACATGATGATAAGAAATATATCGGTGATAAGAAATGAATATTGTATCTATTTTAGCATGTTACAATGCACGTATTCATTCCCAAAAGGATTATTTGGAAAGTTGCTTGATGAAAATTCTCATGAATATGAACTAGTAAAATCAATTTTTCAGTCAATACTTGTAACACATTTGATTTGAATGGCTGGAAAACATGCACATCAGTGGCATGCTTAAAAGCTAAACATGGGCTATCAGTTGTCAAACCCAATAGTCTTCCTTAGGTTAGAGATGGTGATCAAAGACAAATGTCTCTGGGAACAATGAATGTGTCCATAAAAGACCAGTAAATATCACACCACTGAAATCCTGGAAGCAGTCTTTCAGAGCAACGTGCTCACTGCATGCTGGAATGCTTGAAACTCAAGGTGTAATCATAACTATTAAGAACAAGATGTATGATTTCTTCAGTGGCTTGTCCCACCTCCAGATTTTTATTCACCATGAAGATCTTAGCAGGAAGTTTTGTCATTTTTCACTTTTGTTATCATTGAAGCCTTTCAACAAGATCACAATGCAGCTTCTGTATTCCTAACTTTCATAGCACAGATTATTATAGAAACTCCAACTTCTTTCAGTTACGAGACACTCTCCTACAAAGCTGCTTCTAATTTTATGCACAAAGTATGATGCATTTTCAAATTCTAGTTCTTGCTCAAGTATATGTTTGGTTTTTTAAAAAATTGTAATAGTCTCAGTAATAGTTTACTATTACAAAATGAGATCAAAGGTCTGGCTCTTGGCACAATAAAAATTAGTTTGTTTTGCATGCAATTAACTTATTGGGTTCTAATGAATCATATTTCCATTCTAAAGCAGAATAAAACGAACTGAAGAGAAAAAAGTCAAAACAGATAAAATGGTGTCAGTTTTAAGCAGATTTTCTATACTGCTAATTACATCATCATTAAAAAAAGTAGTAAGAACACTATTCACATTCAACCTCACAATTTAACTTTCTGCCTCAGACAGCAAAAACACTACAAACTTAATTGTAAGTCAAGTACTTGCTAGATATACTTCAGATTTTTTCTTTGAAGGTTGTACTACTGCATTACCACTCATTTGCAGTGGTCCATATACTGTAAGGAATTAGATTTTCAGACTAATACATTAGTAGAGAAAATATACTTCCTGCATTTGCACATGTAATAAGAAAGCAAGCGTAGTTTTCTAACTAACACATAATAGTTATGAATACACTTCCATGCAAGCAACTCAAAGCCCTCTGTCCTCAATGGTGTCATTTCTGTGAAACACCAAGTAATTCAAAGGTACATAATGTTCTCTGATGCTATATCAAAAAAAGCAAACCACATTTTTTTTCCCTTCTGTTTTACTAGAATTATTATTATAAATAAAATTACATAAATATGTGCTCTTGAAGACTAGTGATAATTTTCCCAGATAAGTGAAACAGCAAGTTCTGGAAATAGCTCTTGACACATGAGACACATCTTCATCGTAAATGGCCCTTCAGCTCCCAAAAGTTTCAGATCTTCTTCCTCATCTTAAAATGCAGTAAAACCAGTATGTTAAGTCTAGTTATGTGAAAAATGTTTCATTGCTAGAACAGGATACCTTAGAAACCTTGTAAATACTACACAGGAAGAAAGAAATATTCCCATATTTTAAACTTGTATTTATACGGTCTCACATAAACTTTTATTTGGCAGCTGCTACCAGGGAAACAAATGTAGTGAAGAAATGCACAGGACTGGCAGCAGAAAACTCAACCATTACTTCAGGGCTGTGCTTAAAAGACAAACTAGCTTTTATAGAAAGGAGGATGGAAATTCCCAATAACCTATGAAGTTGTCTGTTTAGATTTGGTTGTTGGTTTTGGTTTTTGTTTTCCTTCCCCCTTATCATCTCATCTCAGAAAAACACCAAGGGTAAAACTAAGGAAGAAAACCCCTCAAACCTACAGAGGTGGAAGAAAAACATAGCCCTCATATGTACAAAAAAGGCACAATTGTGAATAACAGGAAGGAAAACGGCAAAACAGTGTAATGCAGTACAGCGTATGGTCAGAAGCAATGGTCAGCACAATTTCAAGTTTTTCATGCTCCTAAGCAGAGAAGTTTTTAAAACTAGGACCCAAAACTTACTGTGACTTTAATAAAGGCTATCATTACTAGCAGAAGGGTGATGGAAGAATTGTTATTGACTACTTTTTGATATTAACTACTATTCAGACTAGGAAGTACATTAGTTGAGGCAAAAAATTTTAAAGTTTTCTGTCCTTCTTCAAAAGCCATCATTCAGTTGTGAATTTCACCTTCAGATGCTGTAGGAACCAAGATTATAAGTTATCTTAAACATTTTGAAAGTCTGATTCCAAAGTTCATTTGTAGTTAAACTGTAGTATAACCTGTGCCTCAAAGTCCCTGATTAGTCAAATACAAGAGCCTATGATTGCTTTATGCTATTTCTTGTACTCTCTCAAATACACCAAGGGTGGAAAAAATGAGATCTGGGAGATTAACAACTGATCTGACGCCATTAAGGTCAACTTCATATTGGCAGAGATCACCACTACCCACTGACACAGCACTTGGAAGAACAGCCTTCTAACCATGGGAATCATACCCAAAAGGCTCAACAGTTAACTATCATTTAGTGAAGAAGAGTTCAGAAGACTTATCCACACTGCTCATCCATTTTCAACTACTGAGTCATGACCTGTTCCATCTTCTTGGCTCCATTCTCTGCCCCAAACCTTATGAAGCTAATTTGAAATCTAATTTGAAAGCTAATTTGATGGCCTTTGAGTGCCAATAGGCTTGTTTTCCTTCGACTTTAAATGAGGAATAACTAAACAAATAACTAAACCAGTGATAAAGTATGCATTACTACTAACTCATGGTCTTCTGCAACAGCTCAGAGTATTATCAGCATATATTATTACATGGTCTTTCATATCCTACTAATTCATGGTAAACTACAAAAATGAACAATTCTTTACTATTCTGCCTCATTGTCAAACAAGTCGGTGAGCAGCATGTTAGAAATGATCTTAGTTTGGTATTTAAAAAAAAAAAAAACCTTTACTAAATAATTAAATAATTGAACTAAGCTAAATTAACATAAAACTAAGCTGGATGATGAAGTCAAGTGCCTCAAAAACATGTCACTTAAGATCAAAACTTTTAATGTCCCATAAAAGCCTTTACACTAACAAATTTACAGCCTATTTAGGTATGTATATCAACACAACAATAAAGACAAATCTAGCCACCCTCAAGTACAAAAGGCAACCCACCTCTGATAGTCTTCCCATCATACACTCCTTTTTCTGAGCGGTTGAAAGAGAACAAGAGAAATTAANGGAAACAAATGTAGTGAAGAAATGCACAGGACTGGCAGCAGAAAACTCAACCATTACTTCAGGGCTGTGCTTAAAAGACAAACTAGCTTTTATAGAAAGGAGGATGGAAATTCCCAATAACCTATGAAGTTGTCTGTTTAGATTTGGTTGTTGGTTTTGGTTTTTGTTTTCCTTCCCCCTTATCATCTCATCTCAGAAAAACACCAAGGGTAAAACTAAGGAAGAAAACCCCTCAAACCTACAGAGGTGGAAGAAAAACATAGCCCTCATATGTACAAAAAAGGCACAATTGTGAATAACAGGAAGGAAAACGGCAAAACAGTGTAATGCAGTACAGCGTATGGTCAGAAGCAATGGTCAGCACAATTTCAAGTTTTTCATGCTCCTAAGCAGAGAAGTTTTTAAAACTAGGACCCAAAACTTACTGTGACTTTAATAAAGGCTATCATTACTAGCAGAAGGGTGATGGAAGAATTGTTATTGACTACTTTTTGATATTAACTACTATTCAGACTAGGAAGTACATTAGTTGAGGCAAAAAATTTTAAAGTTTTCTGTCCTTCTTCAAAAGCCATCATTCAGTTGTGAATTTCACCTTCAGATGCTGTAGGAACCAAGATTATAAGTTATCTTAAACATTTTGAAAGTCTGATTCCAAAGTTCATTTGTAGTTAAACTGTAGTATAACCTGTGCCTCAAAGTCCCTGATTAGTCAAATACAAGAGCCTATGATTGCTTTATGCTATTTCTTGTACTCTCTCAAATACACCAAGGGTGGAAAAAATGAGATCTGGGAGATTAACAACTGATCTGACGCCATTAAGGTCAACTTCATATTGGCAGAGATCACCACTACCCACTGACACAGCACTTGGAAGAACAGCCTTCTAACCATGGGAATCATACCCAAAAGGCTCAACAGTTAACTATCATTTAGTGAAGAAGAGTTCAGAAGACTTATCCACACTGCTCATCCATTTTCAACTACTGAGTCATGACCTGTTCCATCTTCTTGGCTCCATTCTCTGCCCCAAACCTTATGAAGCTAATTTGAAATCTAATTTGAAAGCTAATTTGATGGCCTTTGAGTGCCAATAGGCTTGTTTTCCTTCGACTTTAAATGAGGAATAACTAAACAAATAACTAAACCAGTGATAAAGTATGCATTACTACTAACTCATGGTCTTCTGCAACAGCTCAGAGTATTATCAGCATATATTATTACATGGTCTTTCATATCCTACTAATTCATGGTAAACTACAAAAATGAACAATTCTTTACTATTCTGCCTCATTGTCAAACAAGTCGGTGAGCAGCATGTTAGAAATGATCTTAGTTTGGTATTTAAAAAAAAAAAAAACCTTTACTAAATAATTAAATAATTGAACTAAGCTAAATTAACATAAAACTAAGCTGGATGATGAAGTCAAGTGCCTCAAAAACATGTCACTTAAGATCAAAACTTTTAATGTCCCATAAAAGCCTTTACACTAACAAATTTACAGCCTATTTAGGTATGTATATCAACACAACAATAAAGACAAATCTAGCCACCCTCAAGTACAAAAGGCAACCCACCTCTGATAGTCTTCCCATCATACACTCCTTTTTCTGAGCGGTTGAAAGAGAACAAGAGAAATTAAGTTTTAACCAACTCTACCTGGCCCTAGACAAATAAATGTTTCTCTTTGCCTTCTATGGAGATAGACAAGAATGGGTAATGATGAGCTGGTGGAAGGGATGAAAGTAGTTTTACATAAGGCGTTGTCTCTGGGAAACAGTTAACACTGTTAGCAGTGATTAACTATGTTAATCATGGAAAATAACCTGCTGAACAAATTGCTTTTGATTAATGCACCACTATACAACTTTACACTTAAAATGAAGCTAGTAACATTAAGTTTCACACTTACCCAGCTTAGATTTCTCACACTGGAGATGTAACCAGGTATCATATCTTGCTGTTTAACATTAAGACTAATTACGCTCAGAACATTACCTCTATTTTCAAACAGTTACTCACCAATGTTCAGCAGCTACTATTTTAAAACATTGTAGAGGATAATGTGTAGGATAAGCAGGCATCCTTCACACACAAATAACAGCCTCCTCACAGAACTATTTCAGTATATCCTTTATTTTACAAAAGGGTGCAGTAAACTACAGGTGCAGTAGACACAAGATTAGATATTTCTAGGCTTAATTCCAGACTAGGTTATCAGTAAGCAAGTTTCGCAGTTTTTATCATCGTGGTGACAACGTACGAACTCTGTGTCTGAGAACAGAGATCCTATAGTATATGTGGCTAATTTCTGGCTTGCAACTCCTTCTCTCTGAATTCCAGAATGAACTACAAAATTGTATTCAAGGACAATTTCATATTAACAACCAAAAGGATATTTAAAGGATATTTAAAACTTGCTCGGTGTGGCATTCTTTCCTACAACCTTCCTGAAAGAATTTCAAGTCTAACTATAGGGACTACTATTCCACATGATTTTCAAGAGTGAAGTGAGTAGAACAATACAGATATATTTCTAAACAGAACAATACTTCCAGTTTCTGAGACCTAGACTTTAGTAAAAATATGAATAACTTACTTGTGGGAAGTCCTTTTCTTCATCATGCTTGCAGACACTCCTGCATGACCTACAATATAAATGATTTTGGAATTACTGAAAAATAGAATGGCCAAAAGTATTCCTTTTGAATACCTAAAGGTAAATAAACCAAACTTTCCATCTTATAACTGATCGATGAGCTGTTACAATATGAGAGATCTCTGCAGAGATAGACCCAGGCTGGATGTCAGGTGTTCACTGTTGCGTCGGAGGGATGACACAGGCACTCAATATGAGTGATCAGCAAGCTTCATTTATTGATTGCACTTACCTAATACTTATACCATAGTTAATTAACTCATACATAGTGCAAAAGCTAAGCTCATAATTGGTACTCTGAGTTAATTACCTCATACATAGTACAAAGCTGAGCTCCTAATTGGTGCATGTACAAAAGATCAGTCCCTCCCTCATTCTGTGGCTTCAGGTTCTGCTTTTCCCATGCCTTTCTCACTGCAAACAACCTGTTATTGTATAATTGCAACAGTCAAAGATAGTGTGTCCTTGCCATCCCAGCAACTACACCAGCTGTGTGCGATGCTTAGCACACTCCTCCTCGGTCAGCTGCAAAACATCTACATGCTTTTTCTCATGCAACCATTCTTCCACTGTTCACCAAAGCTATTCTTGCTTTCCCTCCTAAGCTGGATAGGAGAAAGAAAATGTAATGGAAGGCCTGTGGGTCAAGATATGGATAGTGAGATCACTCAGCACTACTGTCACAGGCAAAACACCCAGAGAAAATTATTACCACAGTAGAATAATGAGAAATAAAAAAATAATCTTATTTTAAGATTTTTTTATTCCTTTCCCCATCCCTCCCCCTTCTTCTCATGCTTGAATTCACTCCCGATCTTCTCTACCTCCTCTGCTACACCAGCAGAGGTGGTGAAGAATGTGGGTTACAGTCAGTTCATCACAGATGGTCTTTGCTGCTCCTTCATCAGAGGGAAGATTCCGCACACTTCCCCTGTTCCAGTGTAGGGTCCCTCCCATGGCAGACAGTCCTTCCCCACAGGCCGTGGTTCTTAAAGAACTGCTCCAGCATAGGTCCATTCCATAGGGGCAGTCCTTCAAGAATAGACTGCTCTGGTATGAGTCTCCCACAAGGTCACAAGTCCTGGTGGTAAACCTGCCACAGTTTGGGCTCTTCTCTCTCCATGGGTTCCCAGGTCCTGCCAGGAGACTACTCCAGCATGAGGTTACTGTCTCCTTCAAGCATCCACCCACTCCAATGTGGAGTCCTTCCCGAGCTGCTCCCGTGTGGGCCTCCATGGCTGCAGGAGCAGGGTCTCACCATAGGCTGCACCACAGCTTGCAGAGGAACCTGTGCTCTGGGCCTGTAGCACCTGCTGCCCCTCTTTCTGCACTGAATTTCTAGTATCTTCTCACAGAAGTCACCTCTACAGCTGTCTCCCCACAACCATCAACCCTGCCCCACAAACCCAATACATAAGCTCAGGGATAAACAGGAGTAGTGACTGACCACAACAACTAAAAAGAAAGCTGAGAACGTAACAGGGACCTGTGTGGTCTCCTTTCTAGGAAAATAGGTCTAACAGCTGATATGTCAATCAACTACAGTTAAGTGAATGAATAGGTTGTGTAACTTGAGTTGAGCAAAAGGGTGCAAATAAAAATCTTCAAGTTAGCCAGACCAGCACTGGAGATGTATTTCAGCCTAATAGAACAAATAAGAGCAAAAATGATTGTCCCCTTGTACTTGGCTGCATCTTGAACATTGTGTCCAGTCCTGGGCCCCTCACTACAAGGACACTGAGGTGCTGGAGCATGTCCAGAGATGCGCAATGAAGCTGCTAAAGGGTCTAGAGGTCTTATGAGGAGCAGCTGAGGGAGCTGGGAATGTTTAGCCTAGAGAAGATGAGGCTGAGAGGAGACACAATCACTCTCTACAGCTACCTGAAGGGTAGTTGTAGTGAGGTGAGGGGGTTGATCTTTTCTGTCTAGTAATGAAGGAGAGAACACAAGGAAATAGGCTCAAGTTGCTCCAAGGGAGGTTTACACCAGACACTAGGAAGAACTTTTTCATTGAGAGAGTTGTTAAGCATTGGGAATGGCATTGGGCTGCCAAGGGAAGTGGTGGAGTCACCATCTCTACTGATATTCAAAAGACACACAGATGAGGTGCTGAGGGATCTGCTTTAGTGATGGGCCAGGTAGTGTTACGTTAGTGGCTGGACTTGATGATCTTAAAGGTCTTTTCCAACTGTAATAATTCTGTGATTCTGTGATATAAACCAAACAAAGAACAAAAAGAGCCCGGAGAAGAGCAACAGGCTTGAGCTGGCTTCAATTCATGTATTCCTTTCCAGCAACTGGAGACACTCAGTGCTGTGACAGTGTGCATGTTCTAGAGATTAGTAAACAGAACCATGTTAGTACTGATATGCAATGGTATACTTGTTTTCTGCTAAGGACTGGGGATGGTGTGGTTGTAACACTCTGATACAGGAAGAACTACTGCACGTCAAAAAAACTTTGTAAAATATGAAGCCCTTCTTATGTGCAAAATAAAAAAGAACCTGGTCAGAGTGTGGCAAACTCTTAACAGGAACTGGCATCATGGCTATGATGGCCTGTGACATGATCAGATTAATGTTATGTACTAAGAATTCAATAATACCAGGAGCTTTGATTTAGCACTTTAGTCACGAATAAGAGCTTGTAAGTAAAGAAGGATAGTGAGAAGATAGTCTGTAGACTGCCCTCCTACTGTTTAGAGCATGTAAAAAGTTATGAATGCTAATAAAGGCTAGAAAAAGCTAGCTAATAAATTTGAAGGAGGCAAAGAGAAATCCTAAGTTGGTCTTTTCATTGCTAGAATACTGCCCTGATCCCATCAATCTGTTGAGATGAATATGAAAAATTGAAAGCTTCCAATATGTTGGAGAGAAAAAAAGGGAAAGCAGGCTTGTGCTGGTTATTAGAAAGCTACTTGTGAGCAGCAGTGAAATAGTCAGAGATGTGCAAGAAACAGATGACAGAAATTAAAAACTGGTACAAAAAGTAATGCGTTGCATGAAAGGTGATGTACACAGTTAGAAAAATTAAAATAAGTTCTTAAAATGAAAACTGTGGCCTCAGATCATAGCCAATGCCCACATGTGTATGGATAATTTATTAAGTTCAACATCTGTTGAAGTGACAGTTGCTCTGTGTGCTGAGGACAATAAATGACCAAGGAATATCTGGCTTGATTCTGATTCTCCTGGTCTTCCTTAACCTACTGTTTTTGGATGAGATGAGCTGAATTTCTTCAACTATGTTTTGAATTTGTGATGAAAATAGTGTTGAACACACTGATGTTTTAGTCGCCTCTGAGCAGTACTTACACAGCAACAAGACCTCTTCTGCTTCTCAGAACACCCTGCCAGAAAGTGGGTTGGAAGTGCACAAAAAGTTTGAAGGTGACACAGCTGGGGCAGCTGACCCCAACTGACCAAAGGGATTTCCTATACTGTATGAAGTCATGCTCATGAAGAAAGTGAGGGTGAGGATGTGGGTAGATTTTTTTTTCTCTCTTTTCCTTACATTTTAAAGATTATTACTGTTATCATAATAATATATGTTTTATTAAACTGTTTTTACCTCACTCCTAAAGGGGTTTTTCCCTCATTTTTACCCTCTTGCTTCTTCCCTCATGTCACCTGTGTGGTGCTCAGTTGCCAGCTGAAGTTAAGTGACAAAACTCATGATGACTGTTTGCATGATCCAGGAAAAGATCTTAATAGTGGTTGCTCCCATTATAAAAATTAAGTGAACACCAGACGCATCCATCTGAGACATTTTATCATCTTAAGAGTTCATGAAACTAGTTTCCATCTAAACCAGGAAATACATGCATCGAATGTATGACCAGTTTATAGGAAAAAGGGAGTGAGTCAGGTTATCCTCACCATGGAGGAGGCTGAAGGTTCAGTACCAAGGACTAGGGATTCTCTTTTAAACCCTGCACTGTAACAGGTAGACTTGTAATGGAGTTCTGCTGTCTGCTGGGCCAGGCATTCCCTGCCAGACATGAGGGAAGTAGAGGGTGAGGAGGGGTCAGGCCAAGGTGGTGGGAAAACATCCAAGTGCTGCAAACCACCATGCTGAAATCTGCCATCTCAGACATGCTGGACAGATATGAGATTGTAGGTTAGAAGAGGGAGTTGCTAAGTCTGGTGGGTGCTACAGCTGAGAAGTTTGATCAGTCATAGGCCAGCTATGTGGGGCTCATACTGTCAAGAGGCCACTGTGATAGCCACTGTCATAATGCAATTGCTAAGCTATGATTGATTAGTGATTTCACTATATTGCCCTGCAAAACCAGAATGTCACATTATGTCAAATGTCTTCAATTATCATCAAAAAACTAAACCCTCTTTTTGTGCATACGAAGGTTGATCCAAAACATTAATCCTCCAAAGTGAAGAACAGGAACACAAGAGGTTCCTATTCAGGAAGATTTACTACAGAAGCCATAACGAGCAGAAGGTATGTAGACTTCTGGGAATGGGCATTTGCTCTGCTCACTAACTTCTCACCTTGGGAATCTCAGTTCCTTTATGTAGCGGCCCAAACCCACAGCCAATTATGAAAACAAAGCACTGCTTTTTGTTATGTCAGTCAGTATGTTAAGATTGCTCCTAGTTTAATACATAAAAGTAGGACATTTTAATGTTTAATATGAATATAGCAAGCCTCCAAGAAGACACAAGAAGTATTTGAAGATTCTAGTACAAACTCACTCTTGTACTATGAGCCTTTTTGCCAGAATTCAGCTTTGTATTTTGCACTGTCTGAATTCAGTAATGCCTCAGGAAGATGCATGCTCCTTTCAAAGATATCTCGGGCTACATAACTGTATTGTGCAGAGCTTCACTTGGCTTGAAGGTTGCAGGAACTCTGGCAAGAGTTCACTGAATCATGAACATTTCTGTCCCCTACATCGGCTCTAAATAGCAGGACGGAAAACAACAGTATCTTTACGTTTTATGTGTTAAAGTAAAAACATCAAAACCAGAATTATCTGAAATCTGCCTGCCTGAATATTTATTGGTCCAGGAGAATTCCTTCATTAGTTTTTCCTCTGCTACTGGAAAGCTGAAAAAAACCCAGATCTATGAGACACTCATGAGGCTGCAGTTCAACAATATCCAGGGTTTGGAGTTAATATCAAATCTTCAGAAGGGGAGGAGAAGGAAGTGTTCAAAACATCAACTGTGCCATTTTCTTATTTATCACTTGGGACAACATATTCCTTACTGCTAACATGATACATTCCAATAGTACATCCACAATCTTTGCAGTATTCAGTGAGGATTTTGAAAATCAAGACAACTTAAGAACTTTACATAGCATCAATGCCACTGACTGAATGGGTCTAAGTCCACATTCTTTAAGTTCTTTCAACTATGGGAAGACAAGTTCTAACTCTAACACTCCCATGAAATTCTCTATTTTGGCTAACATTTAAAATACTCGATTGCCCTGAATATAAACCCAGAAAATGTTAATATTGAAGGCAAATTGGAGTACATGCTTTGTAGAAAGGAGTGAAAACTTAAACTTTGATGAAACTGCGTGAGGAGAAAATATGTCTAAGTCATTGATAAAAGAGCACAGGAACACTATTTTTATATTTATAGAATCGCAGAATGGTAGGAGTTGGAAGGGATCTTTAGAGATCATCTAGTCCAACCCCCCTGCAGAAGCAGGTTCACCTAGATCAGGTTGCATAGGAATGTGTCCAGGCGTGTCTCGAAGACCTCCAAGGAAGGAGATTCCACAACCCCTCTGGGCANCTTGAGCTGAGGAGCCCTGAACTGGACACAGGACTCCAGATGAGGCCTCACCTGGGTAGAGGAGAGGGGAAGCAGAACCTCCCTCAACCTGCTGGCCACACTATTCTTGATGCATCCCAGGATGCCATTGGCCTTCGTGGCCATGAGGGCACATTGCTGGCTCACGGTTAGTTTATTATCAGCTAGGACTCCCAGGTGTCTCTCTGCACAGCTGCTTCCCATATATATATACACACACATATATATTTATATATATCTAAAAATATAAATATTAAAAATAAAAACTCCATCTCCTTGCCAAAAGCAACAGCATTAAGTATTTGTCTTGTGGTCTATGTGTGGTTTTGAGGCTCTGTTAATTCAGATCCTTACAACAGAATCTTAAAATGCAACAGTAAAACTAGACAGAACTATGAAGTATGTTTTCCAGTAATGTTTCAAAAGCCTAATTATTTTAATAAAATGTATATCTTCCTTTACATCTACTTTGTGGCCACGACACTTGCAATGTCGCTAATAAATCTCTGCAACAGGATGAAATCTACATAGGTTGCAAAAAGCTTTTGTAATGTATTAAATTTTGCCCTATATGAATATCTGACACAACCATTAGTTTATTTATACCTCCAGAGAAGCTTTTTGTAGCCTGTACATAACCAAAAAGCCTCTTAGAATCTCACAATTTTATGATTTTTCATGACTAACAGGTCAAACAAAGTTTGTAAACTATTTCCATGCTTTCACTATATCTTTCAACAAAAGATAGGAACAAAGGACCACGATCAGTCGTAATTACCAAGAGCCTTTGGACAGGAAAGGCTCACTCCCCCGTTATGGTCCCAAACAAAACAGAGAGGACTACCCAGCTTTAGGAAGGAAATGGATTAATTTAATTTGCTACCAACTGAAAACATAACACATGGAAAACAACACAGAGTGGCACAATGATCATGAGCACAAACAGCCAAGACCATCTTCCTCCAACATCTCCCCTCTTCCCAGGCTCAGAGTCCTCATCCACAGAATCATGGAGCAGTAGCGCTTGGAAGGGACCTCTACAGATCATCTAGTCCAAAGCCCCTGATCTTCCAAAAGACAAATCTGACCCTGAGGTCAGTGAAACCATTGCTGCAATAAACAAACGTTCTGTCTTTCTTACTCAGTAGCTGCCTTCTAGAATCCCATGCCCAATCTTGATTACAAAGTGAGCTATGCACTCTCCTATGAGGTCTGCCTGCTGTACTCTTTCCTAATGCATATCCATAATCACCAAATAAACAGAGGATAATTCCATACTCTTCCCTTCTGCCTGCTGTGCATTTCCTGCTCTCCCCTCGGAAGAAATTTCCTAGCCTCAGCCCATCAAATATGACCAAGATAAGAAGCAACAACAGCAAGGAGGTCAGCAGCTGTCTTCCTCAACAATACAGCAGCCTAGGTCACAACTACGCCAAGAGCTGAAGTAGAGCAAATGTGCATGACTCATTGGTCATACTCAAATTACTACATTAATCAACTTAACACAAAATAATTTGTCAATTTCTTAATTTCTCAGTTAATATTCTAAAACTTCAAAGAGAAAAAGATGATCAATTGTAACAGGTGCCCAGGGATATTTGAAGAATCACAGGTGTCAAAGAACATTAAAAAACACAAAGAAATATGATTTTTCGTGTTTCTTTACATAATTTACAGAAAATAATAATGTGTGTGAATTTTAATGACAATTTGGCATAATGCCAGTTATTGGACAAACTGCAATGAACACTATATAATAGAATGAACAATAAAGAACAGAAAATGCAAGTCTTAACCCAGATTTTGAAGAGCCAAACCAACAAAATATGAAGCAAAAATCTGTTTAACATATGCAAGTAAAATGTTCCAGTCTAAGTTGTTCTTTAGAAAAAAAAGTCAATCACCTTCTACAGAAATTTCATGTTATGACACTTCACATGTATGCTGTAATTTTGTTGTTCATCACGTGTCACACTGAAGCTGTTACATGAAATTCGTTTAACAGTTGCCTTAAAAACCTACTGTTTGAACTATCTGAAGTGGGCACAGCGCATGGGTACAGGACACAGAGTTTTTATACTGGATCTCTCCTCCAAAATCATTTGTTAAAAGTATTTGCCGTTGAATTCAGTAACTGTTTCAAACGCATGACAGCAAATTCACATTTATATAAACTAATCACAGGTAAACAGTTTTGAAGGTTTCCACTGGGTTTCAGAGAAATTTTCCAGTATCAGTTGCTTCAGCTCTCAATGAATTGGATGAGTATTTGAAAGCATAAAAGTGGACTACTGCGTGGGTATTTTAAAAGTTATCTGAGCTTTCCCAGTTACACATTACAGTTCCTTGGTTTCTAGAGACTTTTAGAAAAGCACCATTCACAATGGATGGTGATAGAAAATACACAGTATCATCCATCTACAAAGTCTTTCTCCACACAGGTCACTGACCAGTGACTTTTGCTATTGGATAGAATAAGAAGGGCATTTCCCACCACTGGAAAACACTAAAAAATAACTTCTTAACAAAAATAATTAATATACAAAGTTATTTACATTACTTAAGTTCTACTGAAAAGCAAATAATTGAACTGAGGAATGAATAACATTCATCTGCAACCCCTTAATTCTCAAACTGTACAACTCCTAACTTGTAAACAGTAACTTCTACTCTCTGACTCACACTCAGTGAGATAGAATGCACAGCCAAAGCACAGTCTAGTTCCATTTACATAGCATCAGGTATGAGCCTGTAGAACAATTCTTCATTGGTCACTTGATAGTTTTCTTATTTCAGAATTACTGACAATCCTCACTACAGAGCACCAACGACAGCCTGAGATTCATTAGTCTAAAATGATGGTGCTTACTCATTTTCTGTGTTTCTCTCAGTAAAAAAATGCTTTAAAATACTAATCTATTTCAGTTTTGAGAATACACACAGTAGTAACAGTATTTGCATTTTTGTAGTATTCACAAGATTCTCTTTTACAATTACTAGACAATCAGTGACATAACTCGACTACCCTGAGGAGGTGGTTGTGCATTGGTAAAGGTTCAGGCTGTCTGTTGGAACAATACCCAGACGCCTCGTCCCCAGCTCCCCTACTTCTTCCTACCTGTTTAAAATGGGTATATGCTTGATTACCAGACCAATGATCATACAGTGACATTTGCAAACAGGAGACAGAACAACAGTACCCACTGACCTCCAGTGCTAAGATAATTAATCCAAATCAGAGTCATCAATGTATATATGTTTTAATAAGCATCTAAGTATTTGCTAACAGTTGCTTAGTTATTCAAATAGTCACGGATAAAGGTAAGCAAGAAAATTACTGTTAATACAAGTAAACACGATTGCAATTAGGGCAGCTGGAAATCTCATATGGTCAAGTGTCCCTGGCCAGGAGGATGTCACTGTGCTATTCAGATCCTCAAGTTACTCAAACTTAAGGTCTGCTTCTGTAAAATTGTTTTACCTAAGTGCAATGACTCACAGCTGTGATCTGAAAGCAAACCACAAACCACAGGCCAGTATTTCAGGCCTTTTTGCATTTTAATTTGTGGTGAAGCACTCGAAGTTTCACCGTCACGCTACAGTACACTTTGCAATCTTGCACCAGCAATTTTTGCCAGAGTTCAGTGACATTTGCTGTATCATATCTAAGAATGGAAAGTGTGCTAAAAGAGCTAAGACTGAGGAGAGGAAAAATCAGCCTTCATAATCAGCTTCTATAAAACCATGAAGTTTTATACAAAAGTACAAATGTATTCCAGAACTGCAGAATGGCATAAGTTGGAAAGGATCTCTAAAGATCACCTAGTCCAAGCCTCATGCTCAAGCAGTTCCATCTAGACCAGGTGACCCAGGAACATGTACAGGCAGGTTTTGAAGATCTCCAGAGAAGGAGACTCCACATTCTCCTGGGCAGCCTGTGCCAGGGCTCCCTCACCCTCACAGAAAAGAAGTTCATCCTTAAGTTTAAGTGTCACTTTTTGTGTTTCAGCTTTTGTCTTTCATCCTTAGTCCTATCATTGGACAGAAGAATGTGCCACCACATCCTCTTGACATGCGCTTTTAAAATAATTGTAAATGTTAATGAGGTACTTCCTCAGTCTCCTCTTTTCCAGGCTGAACAACCCCAGTTCCCGCAGCCTTTCCTCGTAAGGAAGATGCTCCAGTCCCCTGATCATCTTGATGGTTCTACACTTGAATAGCTCTAGAAGTTCCCTGTCTCTCTTGAACTGAAGAGCCCATAACTGGAGACAGGACTCCAGATGAGGCCTCACCAGGGCAGAGGAGAGGGAGAGAAGAATCTCCCTTGACCTGCTGGCCACATGCTTCTTGAAGCATCCCAGGACGCCATTGGCCTTCTTGGCCATGAGGGCACATTGCTGGCTCATGTTTAGCTTATTATCAACCAGCACTCCCAGGTCTCTCTCTGCAGAGCTGCTCTCCACGCAGGTGGATCCCCAGCCTGTGCTGGTGCATGGGGTTATTCCTCCCCAGATGCAGGACTCTGCACTTGTCCTTGTTGAACCTCATGGGTTCCTCTCTGCCCAGTTCTCAAGCTGGTCGAAATCCTGCTGAATGGCAGCACAGCCTTCTGGGGAATCAGCCAGTCCTCCCAGTTTGGTGTCAGTCTACTCTGGATGGTTTCTGCCATTTGTCTCTCCTCAGGGCAGGCAGGCTCTGCACCAAACTCTGCTCCTCCGCAGGGTCCCTCACACACCCAGCATCCCTGCACAGGCCACACCAACATGCATTCATCCCAAAAGCTGTAGCTCCTCTCCACCTCTCTCTGCGGCCAGCAAGCTCTCCAGTACGGCCTGCGCCATGGCTGCATCTTTGCACAGTCTCTGCCCATCCGGGTGCACTCACAGGGAGCTGCTGGTGGCTCTCAGTCCTGCTGTTGCCCTCTGAGTTGCAGGGGCACAGCAGCATTCTCGTCATATGTTACAAAGGTTTCTCTGGTCTGGTGCTCCTCCTTCCTTCCTCCTTCTCTGACTGTGGGATCTTGTACCACTCCTGCACCTGCCAAGCACTTCAAATTTCCATCCCTAAATAGTGATGGTAGAGGTGCTAGATTGGCCCAGTCAGGCCAGAGGTGGGTCTGAAGCCAAGAGCTGGGGAAAAGTCTGAGAAATCTTTACCCAGTCGCCACTGCAAGCCGCTCCTCCTGTTACCAAGCAAAAGTAGCTCCTCACTAAACCATGATGCCAGGGATGGAGGTAAGGCTGACTGGCCTATAGTTTCTTTGGTTGTTCTTTTTTTGAAGACTGGAGTGACACTGGCCTTTCTCCAGTCCTCAGGCACCTCGCCAGTCCTCCACAATTGACCAAAAATGATTGAAAGTGGCTTAGGAGTAACATAAGTCAGTTCTCTCAGAACTTCTGCACACATTCCATCAGATCCCATAGATTTATG
>WBNH01004428.1:0-47930 GCA_013401255.1 Urocolius indicus | reverse complement strand
TCCCCCCTCCGCTCCCCTCTCTTGTGACCGAGAGACGCCCTGAGCAGAGAGGAGGGAACAAGGACGGAGTAGGTCGTCAGATCGTGTTCCCGAGTGCCTGGATGAGCCCTAGAGATCAAGGGCTAGAGAGAAGACTGACTTCGTCTCCCCATTCAGCCTCCCGGGCTTTCCGGCAATGAGTAGTACCCGAGGAAGGGGTCCTGGGGCAGATATAGCTCTCCTCAGAGGGGTCAGGAAGGGGAAAGAGCATTTGAGCCTCCATAAATTGCGTGCGAAGTGGCTACAAGAATTGATAAAGGCTTTTGGCAGCTACTAAGGCTGTGTGCGTTTTGGTTGGCTCAAGTTGTGTAAGCAGCAGGGTGAGGAATTGAAGGAAAGTTCAGCCTCGAAAAAAAAACCCCAAACACACAGCCAATTTTTTTCCACACTTCAAGCTACCCCACTGTCTTTTGCTCTCAGTAAGCAGACTCTGTATGAAAAAGCAGACATTAAGCTTTATTGATATTAGGCATATCAGAACAAGTGCTTTCTAGAAATTTTCAGGTCTATGGATGATGTAATGTACCTCACAAAATGCTAAACTGCTTTTACAGCTTATAAGCCACATTCTGCTACCTGACATGAATTATATGGAACTAAAGTCAATACTAAGATATATCACTATACACTGAAAATAAAACCAACTTTAATGATCTGAAAGCTTATATAAACTTTCTTGCTCATTAACCTGTTACAAAATTCACAAAAGTTATCTCATAGAAAATACAATGTTGTGGAGTGTTGGGTAGATGGAAAAATCCATTGTTCTGGCTCTAAGCTCTATAAACATATGCACATCATGTATGTGCATGTGTGTATTAAGACACACTTGTCTTTTGGGTTCTCTCTTTTGCTGTGCCTAATGTATTAGGTTTAAACTTTTTGCTTGTGCTTTCAAGGCCCTGAATGACTGTGACTCAGGCTTCATCTCTGACATTATTGACTGTTGTCTTCGCCCCCCCCTCCCCCCCGCCCCCCCGCTTTATCAGCAACAATGTGCTTATTTTGCCCAATCTCTTACCCTAGATTCNGCTTTTTTTTTTCCCCCCCCCCCCCCCCCCCCCCCCGCTTTATCAGCAACAATGTGCTTATTTTGCCCAATCTCTTACCCTAGATTCTGGTTTTCTACTAGGCTTCCCTCACACAGGGAATTCCTTGCTTTTGTATTACCTAGAAGAAACAAATTATATCACTCCTGACACCAGCAAACTGTTACAGAACCATTAAGGTAACTATGTTACCTAATTGAGTTGCACACGATCTTGTTATTATAACCTTTGTCCTTAAAAATGTGAACTAATATAATCCAGCTGCTAAATTGGATGGCAGCCACTTAGTTTTCCTAAAGATCATGATTCACAGTACTTCATAAAAGCATTCAGAGCTGGCCTCTGGGATTAGTGATTTGTTTGAATATGATACCTGTATTTCTGGGAGAGCTCCAGTTGCTTTGGAGCTGTGAAATTTGTGCCACCTAAACTGCCATACCTAATGAGACCTTTCCCAACCAGCTGAGCCAGCTTCCCTAATTTGTTGAGAGACAAGCACAGTGCCAGGTCAAAGGCACATCAAGAGAGTATTACCACACAGGAACCTAACAATAGCATTACAGTGGAGTCTCACCCTCGACCCAACCCTGATAACCACCTCCTCTCCCAACCTTTGGCAAAGTCATGATCAACGTATGTCATGGTCTTTATTTCCACAATGTCTTAATGTTTTTTTAAAAGTGTTATGCAAAGGAAAAGATCAATAAATCCTCTGTGGTTTCAAGCAGCTGTAGTTGGAATGACCTTTGGCAACTGTATTCTAAATTGTTGATAACTTGGCATGAACGTTAAGAACAATCTGGTCCTTCCAGAGATGCTGGAATGTTATAAGATCTGACTGTACACTCTGCATCCATAAAAGAAAACTTGAAAATCTGTGTCTCAAAGATCAGCTTGGTTGAATATAATCCTGGGTATCATAGGTTGAAATAATTTAAAAGTTTAGTGATAAACTAACCTAGGATTTCTGACTTCAGTTTTGTTGGTTGAATGGACTCTTTCCATTTTTCCATTCAAGAATGTAAATGATACATCTTATAAGATGGCTAAAAAGGCCTTCATGTCAATACCCATTATGTTGGCAAAATGTATTTGAAACTAGAGACACTGTTTTTAGTTAGAACAGTATGTATCAATCCTCTCAATCTACAAGGAAGTAGTAGAAGGATGGCTCCGGGATTGACCCCTGGAGCTGGCAGAGATTGCTCAGCTGTGATGGATATGTCTGCTCCACTCCTTCAAACTGCACTGGATTTGCCACCAACTCACTACAGATTATCTTATAAGCTTTGTTGCAACATTGTCTTTTACCACGAACAACTGCATAAAGGGCAAAATGTTACCCATAGGAAAAATCTCTTTGTGGAAATTTACCTTGTTAAAGAATCCAGAGTTATCATCTCAGTATTCTTGCTGAAACTTGGGTGGGCAGTTAGGATTTTTTTTTTCTCTGTGATTCATAAATTGTTGGATTTTGAGCCTTGACTTTAATTTTCATGAAAACTTTCATAGAAGCATGAGATCCTTGACTATTTTAATGTTTTAGTGGTCCACTTTTTGAGATAATATATCCTTAAGAAAAATCAGTACTCCACATAAAAAATTGTAAGATCTGTCACAATAGACAGTAACATACAATAAAGGGTCTACCTTTCTAAGTGGCCAGTTTACAGAAGTATACACATTGGGTCTCTTACTCTGTGTGTAAGAGAAGATGATATGCTCCTTTAAGAAAATGCAATACCGCTGAAAATGTTACGTTATTCAGTGGTGGAATTGAACCAAATCATATTGAATTTATGAATTTTTTTTTCTTCACTGAAATGTGCCATAACACTTGCCCCTAGTTGTTTGTTATCCAATCTCAGCTAGACACAAAAAATATCACAGATAACTATTATATGAAATCATAGGCATGAAAGGATATTAAGTGACTCCATGAATGTTTGATTTGAGTGCTTTGAGAGACAAGTAATTCTATATAGGCAATCTGCACTTTCTGTGCAAAGTTGAGAAAAAACAATAACACTAATATCTTAAATTCAGAAGCTGTTTAGATTAAATCTTTCATACCCTCCCTCCCCTTTCACACTTCCTACCCTCCCAATAGTGCAATGTCGATTGCATATAAACATTTGCATGTTATTTGTGTGCAGAATGTGATTTCCTTTGTTATTTTCTAGCACATCTTTTGGCTGGGAATGCAATGTCATTTTTGCTTTCCTTTTATGGCTGTGGTGGTTCCTCATCCATTTCCCTCCATTTCGCTACATTTGTTCTTTTCCAGGGCCCATTGCTTGTGCTCCCATGTTTCACACAGAGCTCAGTGGCATCAAAGCATGAAGAGACTCCAGGTTGTTTTAATCTGTTTTTGAAATGGAGACAGGAATATGACCTCTCTGATGTATGGCACCCTGTTCATTCAAAATTAGTTTTTCAAAAAGCAAACCATGTCACACTTTTGTTACAACCTCTTCATTCTCTGCAAGTTTCTATTCAAGTTTCTATGAAAACTGAATAAGCAGTATGACTCCTGTGAATGGGTAATTGGGTAATGCATTTAGGAGGGCATCCAAACATGGAATACAAAGTTAGAGAAACATCCCAAATGTCTAGCTTTGCATTGGATGATTATAAGACAGATTTCAGGTCACATATTTAATGTGGTGTGACCAAACGTTCCTTAACAAGAAATTTAAGTGTTCAGCAAGTATAAGACACTTTTCATGTTCAAGAGATTTTTTTTCATAATGTGATTCCTGTATTATCTTTCTGTATGCACTAAATTTAAAATGCAGTAATTACTGCATAAGAAGATGAGGTTAAGCAGCTATGCTTGATTTCAAATATTATACCTAACTGTGTGTACAAAATATCTCAAGACAGATAGAGTGGTTGCTTCAAATATCAAACTAATTTAGAGGGTAAGAAACTGAATGAAGAACAGAGTCACAGAGTTGCCTAAATGCGTTTTCACAGCACATCACATCAGCTCATGCTAGGTCAATGGCTAGAGTATTTTGTTCACCCAGGACAAAAATGTCATGTACTTGTGGAAAGCAAGATAACACAGGATACATCAAAGCAGAGTCTAAGAAAACAGTTATGAGAAATCTAATACCAGGACTCGTAGTATATGAGTTGTTTAAGATGTCAAGACTTCTGTGGTAAAAGCTGGAGGAAGACACTAAACCAAACAGCCCTGTGGTTGTCTGTCTTTTCAAAAATAGCAGACAGGGTAGGAGAAAGCATAGTGTGTTTTCTGAAAATATGAAAAATAGCAATTGAAGTTAGTGGCATTGTCAGAATAGACATGGAAGTTACTGCCTTAGCAGTGTATGAGAAGAAGGGGGTTTGGTTTAGTAGCTTGAGGAGGGTCATAAAGTGAAGACTTTGCTTTATACAGTAGAAAAGGGAAGTCACTGGAGACATTTAAAAAGGGAATGAGAAACTTGTCCAGTGCAATTTCCTGATTTGTAAGAATGCCTAGAAAGTATGCAGTTTTTGTGAAAAGTTTTGTCAGAACATGTGGGAGGATGTTACAGTAAATGATGAGAGGTGATTACTGGGTTTTAGATTACGTTTAACTGGCATTGGAGAAGAAGGAATGCTAAGAGTTAGAGTTTCTGTCACTTTGGAAACATTTACTGGTGAGTGAGAGAAAGGTTTTGGAGTAAAGAAATTTATCTAGTGAGAAATATCTAGTGAAGAAAGGTAGGATATAGCTGCCTAGGAAGCTAAGGACATGGAGATTTAGAAATCCAGTCTTGGGTACCTATTCAGAGAAGCTTTCTGGCTCTGCAGCGTGTCTTTCCTCCATCAATTTCCCACTGTCATGCTCAACATTACATAGCCTCTATATTAGGCATCACAGTGTAGAGTTTTTCAATTCATTGTCCTGCATATAGGTCAAATAACTGGGGAACAATAAGATGCTCGTATTTCACCTTAGGTATTTAATGCTTTTAAAGAAAAAAACAAACTCAAAACAATTAAGATGCTCAATGAGGAGATAAGTATTATTATATAAACATCACTTTAAAAGTCACTAGATAACTAAAGAATATGGGTTTAATTCCCTGCCTGAGAACCAATGACCTATTTAAAAAAAAAAATATTGTCTATTGGAAGAATGAGAACATGTGCATGAGTGTGTATGGCGAGTGCACAGCCCTTGCTAAGAAGGCAGTTCTGCAAGGTGTTAAAATTCTCAAGGCTCGAGCCAGGCTCTACATGAATAAGGAAGGATTCAATGTTAAAGCATGCCTTGCCCTTTCTCTATCTGCTATAATTATAGGAGAACCATTACAACCCTGTATTTGGCACAGTCTTTAAACACCACAGCAGTATGGCAGCTGGCAGTAAGAACAAAACAAAAATATGTGAACCCCTCCCATGCCTCTTTGGCAATACAATATATGAACAGCTGACTGTCAACTTTGTTCATCTGATTATCGACTCAGTGCAAATGTCTATCCATTTAGAAACAAATTGTTGTGGGCTTATGCTTAAAGTGTAAAAAGCTTCTTAAAATGCTAATGTGATCAATTAAAATCACACCAGCCACCCAGTAAAGTAACTTGTGCTTCTTAGAACTGTATAATTCTAGCACAACTGCATTGCTGTCTACTTCCTTAAAGGATTATAAAAACTGAGATAAAACCCATGCTTTTTGATATTTCTTGAATTGCTGGAGTCCTATTAATTATCATATTTGATAATTGCTACTAGAGTGCTTTCTTGGACTTATACCCACTTGAAAAGAGAGGAATATGTTTTTGATTTGTCTTTTAAAAAGTAAGAACCTAAAAAAGAAGAGATATGGTGACAATCAGAAATATTATGGAAAAATAAACCAAAACTCAAAGAAAAGGTCTGGAAAAGGAAGCAAAAGAACTGATAAGTGGTGTACTTACTAGAAATAATGCTTTTTGCTTAAGACAAAATTAAGCAATGAGCTGAAAATCACAAATGTCAACACCATGGCGCTTTTGCTTAAAAGAAAGTAATGCTTTTAATGTATTGCTTATGCTTAGTGTTATGAAAGAGATGAAATTCAATCAGAAACTGAGTAAAAATAACAGCAAATTACATAAACTTGCAGAATCTTAGTTTCTTAAGAAAATGTAATACTAGTTGGTAAAAATACAAAATCAAAGCATAAATATTTATTTCAGACATGCCAATGTAACCTTAAATGTAAATATTAAAATAAAACAGTTATTCAGAAAAATCTATTAAAAGTTTAATAAAGTAACTATTAGAAATTTACAGTAATTTACTAGATGCTATTTCTTATCATTTAAAATGAATCATAGAATCATAGAATGGTAGGGATTGAAAGGGACTTTTAAAGATCATGTAGTCTGACCCCCCTGACAAAGCAGGTCCACCAAGATCAGGTCACATAGGAATATGTCCAGGCAGTTCTTGAAGACCTCCAAGGAAGGAGATTTCCACACCCTTCCTGGGTAGCCTGTGCCAGGGCTCCCTCACCCTCACAGTGAAATAAAATGTTTACAAAATAAACTGCATTTGCTAGTCAATTGAGAAGAATATATAATGAGCTTTCTAGTTGTGACCTTTAAATAAATCTTGACTTACAAAAGTATATTCAAGGTTTTAAGGAACCTATCTGTGCAGCTTGGTAAAATGGCATGTTGTGCTGGTCTAAGCAGTTTTGTTTTCTGTGAATGTAGCCACATTCTCTCTGACCATATAAAAATCTCTAGCCAAACTATTTAGTACAAATCTATGTAGAGACATCATCTACACACGCTGAATTAATTTGCTGAGACCTACAAATTAGTTTCTGGTTATGTAATTGTGTTTACTTCATATTGCCATTTAGAAGAAACCAAAATCCTCAATATAATTATTAAGCGAGGTTCAACTTGGCCATTATATTCCAGGATATCTGGGAATCTTACAGGTAAGTATATTCCCCTAAGAGAATGTAAATAACTAGCTATCTCTCATTGTAGATTTCTGCTATTCAACCATGCTGAAGTAAACATATCTATTTTAATAATTAAAGACATATGGAACCTTTTTTTATTTTTTTGCTACTGGAATTAAGACTTTGACTATATTATGAAACTCAAAACCTCCTTTTATAGCTTTGTTAGGGTAGTAAACCTATAATGCATTGGAAAAAAATTGATGTGAAGACATATTTATATGGCAAGACATTTCAGACATCCTATAAAAACGAGATCCTCACCCACATCAAATATAGTAACATACTTAGGTATTCAATAAGGTCACGAGTATGTCATTTAAAATGATGACACAGAAAATCTAATAAATAATTACTGTGAAATAAATAAGAGACTGGAATTTTAGAATGTCAGATGCAAAGAGAAATGCATAGCTCACCATTAAGACTGTGGTCTCAAGTACGTCAAACAATTCATTTAAGATCTTAAGAATAGATTCAATCTACTGTAAAGTTCCATGCAGTTGACTGCGAGACTGTTTTGTCACAATGATTTGAAATAATGGCAGACAAAAAGCTGAGCAGGTGTCAGCACTGTGCCCTTGCAACAAAGAAGGCAAACAGTCTCCTGAACTACGTTAGGCAGAGCATCACCAGCAGATCAAGGGACGTGAGCCCTCCGCTCTGTGCAGCCCTGGTGAGATGCATCTGGCATGTGAAGTCCAGCTGTGGATTCCCCAGTGCAAGAGAGACACAGGTACAGTCCAAGTTCACTTAAGAGCTATGAAACGATTAAGGGATTGAAGCATCTAACATATGGTGAGAGGCTGTGAGACCTGGGATTGTTCAGCCTGGAGAAGGCTGAGAGGGATCTCATCAGTATGTGTACATCTCTGATAAGATGGTGTAAAGATTAGGCATCTAAATATTTACAAGTATCTAAATGGTGGATGTTAGGAGATTGGGGCATCACATTTTTCCTGCTTTATCTAATGACAGGACAAGGGGCAATGGAAAGAATCTGGAACATAAAAAGTTCCATTTAAAAATAAGCAAAAACTATTTCACTGTGATGGTGATGAAGCACTGGCACATGCTACCTGGGGAGGGTGTGGAGTCTCTTCTGGAGGTTTTCAAAACCTGGATGTGTTCCTGTGTGATCTGATCTAGGTGGACCTGCTTTGGCATGGGGGTTGGATTAGACAATCTCCAAATGTCCCTTCCAACTCTTACCATTCTATGATTCTGTGAAAGTCAGTGGTGCTCAGCCACAGTACAATTGGCAATGGGCAAACACTTAAACACCAGAGAAACTTATTTTTCTGTGAGTGAGCACTGCAGCATGTTGCCCACAGAGTTTGTGGAGTCTCCATTCTGGAACACATTGTTGAACAATCTGCTCTAGATGACTCTGCTTTGAGCAGAGAGGTTGGACTTGGTGATCTCCAAAGGTCACTGCCAACGTATCATTTTGTGATCCTGTGAATGTCATAAAGACAGTTTCCACTTCTAAATTTATCAAGCTAAATGACTGGCCAGTAGAATATAATAAAAGTAAATACTTATTTCATCCCACATATGCAACTTATTCACGAAATGAATGGTATGAAAAGATTAAGGTCATATATATCTGTGAATCTGAGATAACAAAAAGATTTCCAGAAAATACTTGATTTTGCACATGTGTGGAAATTAATGTAGTAACAAACTGTTTTCTTCATAAAAAAAAAAAACAAAACTATTTTACATTTTAACTTTCACAGTTGTAGATCTTCATGAAAGAGAACATGCACCATGCTTAGAAATTATTATTTAGATAACTATAAACAGAGTTGGTAGCACAATCTAAGAAACTGTCTCACCTTTCTCAAATGAATTAGTCCAGTTAAAGTTATTCATAATTCTACCATGCCAAAAGTAAAAAAAAAAAATCATATAAAATGTTTTCTTCAAATTGAAAAACTGCAGGCAAAGCCAAGTAAGTACAAATTGAGATTAGTAAGATTTGTTTGGTTAAGTCAGTCAAATGATAGCCCAAGAATTTGAATTAGCTCTGACTTGCCAATAAGTTCTCAAAAGAAAGGAAGCTTTAGAAGTTTCATAGTCCATATTGTTCCATTGTTTTGGAATAATTAACAAGTCATTACTTTCTTCTGGAAAACACAGGCTCTACATTCCTTCCTCTAAGCCCCAGTGCTGTCTATGTCCTTCCATGCTTAAACAGCTGTGTGAAAAAGTACTACAGTGACAACACTTTACAAAGGAAATTTTCTCCCCGATACCAGTGTGTGTTTTGTGTCAGATAACTACATTTTCGTATTTATTACATTTGATAAAAATATTTAATTTTCTAATACAGCATTGATAACCAAATTCTGTTTTCCAGTCTGCATTTTTTTTGTTTTTTTTGTTAATGTTTCACTACAGCACTATGAAATTCAGATGAATCTGAACAAACAAATAAGGAAACACTTTGGGGATAAAATGCATGATGTAACCATTTCATATTTTAAGCCTTTCCTTTGTTTAGTGCTTTTAAGGTAACACATACTTCTAAAACTGCGTATGTAGTAAGTGTATTAGAAGGTTGAGGGTGACAATTTTAAAAAAGAAATATGTATAAAGTGAATATGCAACTAATATAAATAAAGACATTTGAATGGAAATTAGCGTAACCTAGGTACATTCCATTTAAACCCAAGCCCATTTGTTTTGATGGCACGATTAAGCAAGAAATATATCAATGTTGAGGTTATAAAGCACTGGTTGCCTTGGCGAAGGTGAACGTACATGAACAAGTAAAGACATTGCTAGTCATGTTTATATGGATTAAATGTGCTATTTGATATACTCAAACAGTTAATGCAGTGTAAGACAAGATGATTATGAAGAATTCCTAGTTCTTGTGGCCTTTTGGTAGGTTTAATTACAGAAATGTGGTATTTGTCCCTCGGCTGCTTTCGTAGTGTACTTTGGCTGGCCATCGTATGCAGAGCTACATCTGCAAAGGGACTTCAGTTGTTTTCAAACACATGCTCAGCCACTGTACCCTTTGAATGTCTTTGTTTTTACCAGGAAATCTGTTTCACTGGCAATGTTAATGTGTAAAGTGTAAACTAGGTGTTAATCTTTGTCTAATACATCCATAAAATCTTCCATTCTCCTGACCAGTCAGTTCTATATGCTGTGACATAAGCAGCCGGAGTAGATACGATTTGGGCTTTGTACATAATACCAGGGTAACACCTCTCTAGCTAGATTATGTTGTTGTGCAACTCCTGCTTTTCAAACTAATTCTACAGCAAAAACATTTACCTAGTCTCTGGTTCATTTTCAGGAGAGGAAGAGAGGAAGGTTCAAATCCATATCTCTGTCTTTTGAGAGGTGTTCTTTACCCACTTAAGTTTAAGCTGCTTTTGGACTGAAGTGCTTCTAGCCTTCTTGTGATTTAAGGCAAAAATGAAATTCCATTAGGCCAGCTATGAAGTGAAGTATAAAGGCAAGGACACAGCAAATACCTTTCTGTTACTGTTTCCTCCTTATGGCCTTTGAACATTTTTAGATGTGTACAGTGAATGAGATAAAGAGTCGTGTATTCAGCTGGGCAGAGTGTTTACTGGGATACTTAATTTCACTTCTGTATTACATAGTGCAATACTGTTGATGGAGTCGATGGGTCTATAGAAATGATGCATATATAGAACTACTGAGATACAGACATCTTTTTATGAATCTAGACCTTCAGTTTTATGTGACTGAATTTCCTTTCTTGGAATGGTGATTGTCAATACCTCTAATATTATGCTATCAAACAAAATTTTCTAAATTTGTGAAATGCTTTATCAATTAAGAGAAAAAGATTGCTTCTGTCTGAACTATTCAATGCTCTATACTGTTACTGAATAACAGCATGATTGATACTTTAAGGGTAATTCCTTAGTTAAAAAAAAGTACTGGAAACAGAGAAGTAATTATTTTTGTAAATGTGGAGTAAATGAGAATGGATCATTCCATCTTTCTAGCTGTCTGTATCACATCACGTTTCAGGTCACTTTTTTTCTGTAAGTGGGGATGTTCAATGTTTCAGTATTAAGAAAGATCAAATCTCTTATGAAAACACATTTGTTTTGACAAGTTTCAAAGGAAAGCATCATTATAACAAGACTATCCTTGTTTAATTAATAAATACAATATTTCTTTTGACAAAATTAATATATTTCATTCTAAGTTTGTTTTGTCGTTGTTTATTCGAGCTTTTATATTCTATTAGTCATGTTATGCCACAGTGTAGCTTCTGTTATATATTCCTTGACAAGTGTCTATTTCCTAGCACTTTTTTTCCCCCAGAAGTTCCAATTTCATATCCCATAAATAGCTGTGAAATTTCCTGACTGAATTCCATTGTAGTGATAAGAATAGTAGTGGAACGTGAGGATTTTCCATGAAATTGAACTTCAAATTCTCAGCCATTCTAGTTAGGGGTTTTTAAGACTTGTTAGACAAATGTATTTGCCTGCCTGGACAACAAATAAAGGTAATACTACTAGATTGCATTCCTGTGAGTGAAACTGTCTATTCAATTCCTCCATAATTTTTAATGTCTTCCAAATATTACCTTTTCTTTTGCTTTAAATCATGAAGCTCCCACAAGATACTGAACTCTGTTCTGTACAAACATTTATTAGATATACCAGTATATGATAAAAGCATAATTGTCCCACTTTTGGAGGGAAATTTTGTGTTGGCTTGTGAATCACAGCCTAAGTGTGAAGAGCTACATGATCCATTTCTAAGCAGCTGAGACAGAAAAATCTACAAAGTAATTTACAGTATTGCAACAGACGTCTTCAACAGAGTTTAATTAAAATGATCTGGTCATCTGAAAATATTCACAATTCAGCACTGAAATTTGAGAAGTCCACAACAACTTTAGAATATTTTCTGAGGCTTATGATGCCAATTGGCACAGCTATGCATGTACATATCACGTGTGTAAATCTATAGAGTTAATGATCAAAATGCAGAATGGTTGCTCAACCACCTCCAAGTAATTGAAGCAATGCCAAGATAGGCAGTTAGTCCAAGATGGTTGATTAAGGTCACTTAAGTGAGGCATTCTATACATAAGCTTTCTATACAGTTCATGGAGAGAATGAGGGGAATTTCTGATGAACTGCTTAGAGCTTGTGAGTGAGAATGTTAGACATCCCATAGGGCTGAGTCCTGTTCTTTGGGTGTCTGTTCCTTTGGCTCCAGCACCCCTTCACAGGACCAATGTCTATCTCAAAAGGAATATTTAGCTGGTTAAAAGACAGAGGTTGATGGTGATGGAATCATTAAAACATGTGCAATGCAGTTAGACATTGAAACCCATTGTCATAGGATATTATGGTAATTTTACCTGGGTTCAAAAAGTTATCAATCAAGTTTAGGTTAATTAGACAACAAATTACAATCACTGAAGGTGTGATAGCCGAATGTGGATGAATCATGTTGTGATTACCATCAAAGACAAGATTTTAGAATTTGTGGATGTTTTTGAGAACAAATATATGGTAGCTATTCCATACATTTTTCAAATTTTTGTTTCAAGACAAAACAGATTATTTTTAAAGAACATTTGATTTAGGTATATTTCATTCTGTCCTTCCCTCTATATCAATATGTGTTTAGTAATAAAAATATATTTGTGTGTGTGTACACACATACATAGCTTGCATACCTTTCTATACCTAGTAAATACTCCAGTTCTCTGTGTCACTAATTTCTATTTGAAAGATAAATTAGCCCATTAAGAACTCCCCAAACTGGTACAACCTGGCAAAAGGCAACAGTATTTACAGAGTGAGTTTATGTTTTTCTTCCTGGCTTAGGTGGCGTTAGGTGGGGCAGATAGAGTTCAGTGCCAAGAAAAGTATATATGTATGTATCTCTGAGTATCTTTTGCTGAACATATCTGCTTCTATATCCTAACTCCCCCACCCCCTCATTTAAATGAGAATAAATAAATTTTGATAGATTATATATTTAGCACTTTTACAGTAAGAGAATTTGTTCTTTCTCTTTCTGGATTGGGTAAAATTAAGATCAAGCCTACAAATCCAGTTTCTGTTTGATTCTAAATTAATTTTAAACAAGCTGAAGGTTATTAGTGGCTCTTAGGACTGAGATTCTGGCAAAGACAATTCAGCCACAACAGACAACTAATATTTCATAGGGGATGAAGGAAGAAAATAGCAGTGGTTATAACAGACCTTCATAAATGTGTTATTTTAAAAAATTATGGACTTAAAAGACATTAAAAATTTATACTCAAAATATTTTCTGTGTAACACCTATTGACCTACCTGAATTATAGAAAAGAATGAGTGTTCTTCAGAAAGAATGCAGCAAATAGCACAATGTCTCTTATTATCACTGAATAGTCTGGTCCTGAATATATTTAATTTTGGACTTTTTGCTTTTACAAATAAACCTGATCATTCCTTTTTATTTTATTCTGTCTATCTTCTGTAGGCTTGAAACTTGTTCTCCTGAAATTGGTTGTGTAGCTGCTTCCCAGGTATAAGGCACAAAAGGCAACTTTTTATATGTTGAATCAGAGGTGGTTAGTAATTGCAAATCGTACTGCTAGGCTGACGCATTCAGGTTTTCTTTTGGCAGTTTTTCTGAGATAATTTTTTTTCTTTTTTGCCACACTGGACTTGTGGATGAAGCATTTGTTTGCTCAAAGTTTTCAGAATACCTTCTACACGTGAAAAGTGAGGTTGGATCTTTGCATTGCTGTACGTTCTTTTTCCATATCTATTTTGGCCTTTTTTTAGTTTCTGGGCTCTAGCTCAATGTTATTAATCACATCTGGCATCTGGAGCAGAGAAATTTCAAAGCAGGGTGTCTCAACAGCCAGTAAATATGTCCAAAATTCTAGAGAGTAATTGTGCAAATTCAAAATCATATACTAGGAATCTAGGAATAAAGACAATTGAAATATTGCATGACTAAACGTAATCCAGTGCAACTAAGACACATATGAATTATTTCACACTGATTCACTTAGTTCTATGACTAATCAGTCAGAGCTAACACAGTAGAAAACTCAAAAGAGAGAGAGAGATGGAGAAATGAGCAAAGTTGTGGAAAACATCAGTAAGCAGGAAAGCACTTTACTTAATACTTTGCTTAAATTTATTGCACAAATTCATTGCAAAGCTTCCTTCTATTGCTCTGAGAACAGGTGATCAGCCTAAACAATCAGAGATGTGTCTATACTATCCTTTTGCTCTACATCTTTCAGCCATGATTATTAGCTAGGACAGAGTCCTCATGGTAGCTCACTAAGTACTAATAACCATCAGCAACTCTTGGCATGCTTAACTGCAGATAGTGTGAGGCTCAAAGGTAGTGCTAATTTTCCCATAGTACGCTTCTACAGTTTCTCATAGTACTAGAATTATTCTTGTTAAAATCAAGGCTTAGGGAATTTCAGGCCAAGATCCAAAACATATAGTAAAGTGCCAAAAGTGCATCTGTAGATGCTTTAAGCATCTAAATCCAAGACTGATTCTCAAAAGTCCTGCTGACAGTGTCAGTGACCATATTTTTGGGAGTAAAACTGCCCTAATGCAGAAGACTCTACCCTTTTTCAGTGGCTGCCATCTTGTTAGGATTAATTGGTAGTCTGGAAACTGATGTTTCTCTGCCTAAATGTTTACCTGACCGGCTTTACATTAGCTTCAGATAAAGCATGGTTGTTTTGCCCACTTTCTTTGAATTTACAGGGTAGATAGTAGAGATGAGTTGTCTTCTGTTTTGTGGAATATCTGAATGATTAGATCATTGCCATAGAATGTGGAGCTAAAAGATTCGAGACTTTCCACAAAATGAAATGAACTGAAATCCCCATGTCCCTACAAAGTGTCTTAACCACAAGGCTGTGAGATTGTATGATTATACTGTTTTGGTTTGGAAGACTGCCCTTCTTTTGAAACTAGGGCACTTTGACTAGTGCTTCCTGAAGTATGTCTATGTTTTTTAAACTAAATAATTATTTTGTGTAGCTGCAGAAATGGCCAGGCTTATGTGAGGTAGTTTCATTGTTTATTTTTTTTTTAAGCTTTTAAGTTAAAATATATGCCACCATGACTCATTTCAACTCTAAACAATTCCTTGCAAAAGCTACTTTTTTATCCTGTGAGGAATATGACGAACTTTGACACTACCAACTCTAATTGGAAAGTCCACGTTGTCATAACTGGGGATTAATTATTGCATCTAGATATTACTAAAATAATTGTAAAAAAGAGTAGAGAATGAAATAAGGATAGATGCAGAAGAAGAAAGATCTGTGTGTCTGTTGAATTCTTATTTGGGATTATTGCTCATTTATCTCAGAAGTTGTAACAAGAGCAGATGTCAGTTATTATGACATTAACTGGTTGTGACTAGTGTTTCAGAAGTTGTCAGTTTTTTTAAAATAAAAAATAGATGTAAATAGATACGGCTCAGTATCAGCCTACTTTGAGACAACTGTTCTCTGTGTTTGTTTTTCTGGAATCAGACAGTATTTTTTGGTCACAGGATCCAACAGAATTTTCGATGCTGTAATTATGAAATGCATATGGGGTCAGAATTAATGTAGAATAAGAAAACCAGAACTAGAGACAAAGAGGTAGAAAATGGCAAAAAGGAAATAAACACACAGTATGTGATAGCCACAAATTATAAAGGGGAAATACACATGGAGTACCCTGTGATATAGAAGTTGTAGCTAAATATGTTTCTTCCAAATTTCCAGAGAAAAATAGATACATGTCTTATGCCCAGATGTTTAAGGAACGAGACTAACCAAATATGTTCAGAAAATGTCAACATCTTCAAATTGCAAGAACTTAATTTGTAGGTTTACAGATTGCCTTTATTGTAGTCATAGGCAAATAAACAGCCACAAAATTGCAGATTTACCCCTTAAGACCATTTTTTTCCCCTGCAGTTCCGTAACAAGAGAAAGTTTGTCATGGGTTTTGTCTACATATAATAATAAAGAACACCAATATCCTTACTTTTTAACAGTGACTATTCTGGCTATAGACAGAAAGCATCAAACTTTTATTGCTCAAAGGTCAGGCACTGAACTAAATATTTGACTCACACTCTACTCCATAATATATTTCAATTCAGAGAAAATAGGAAGGATTCTGCTGCTTAATCATAGTATCCACGTCATTTACATGCTTTAAGGAATCTTAAACACCCATTGAAAGATATGACACAAAGCATTCCGGAAATATGGATTTTCTAGAGCAGCAGTGAACATAACTAGGAATGTAACAAGCTTGTCCTAATGAAACAAGTGGAGATTTTATGTAATTAAATGAGTTTCTCTGTGATATAAAGACTGTTANAAAATAGATGTAAATAGATACGGCTCAGTATCAGCCTACTTTGAGACAACTGTTCTCTGTGTTTGTTTTTCTGGAATCAGACAGTATTTTTTGGTCACAGGATCCAACAGAATTTTCGATGCTGTAATTATGAAATGCATATGGGGTCAGAATTAATGTAGAATAAGAAAACCAGAACTAGAGACAAAGAGGTAGAAAATGGCAAAAAGGAAATAAACACACAGTATGTGATAGCCACAAATTATAAAGGGGGAATACACATGGAGTACCCTGTGATATAGAAGTTGTAGCTAAATATGTTTCTTCCAAATTTCCAGAGAAAAATAGATACATGTCTTATGCCCAGATGTTTAAGGAACGAGACTAACCAAATATGTTCAGAAAATGTCAACATCTTCAAATTGCAAGAACTTAATTTGTAGGTTTACAGATTGCCTTTATTATAGTCATAGGCAAATAAACAGCCACAAAATTGCAGATTTACCCCTTAAGACCATTTTTTTCCCCTGCAGTTCCGTAACAAGAGAAAGTTTGTCATGGGTTTTGTCTACATATAATAATAAAGAACACCAATATCCTTACTTTTTAACAGTGACTATTCTGGCTATAGACAGAAAGCATCAAACTTTTATTGCTCAAAGGTCAGGCACTGAACTAAATATTTGACTCACACTCTACTCCATAATATATTTCAATTCAGAGAAAATAGGAAGGATTCTGCTGCTTAATCATAGTATCCACGTCATTTACATGCTTTAAGGAATCTTAAACATCCATTGAAAGATATGGATTTTCTAGAGCAGTAGTGAACATAACTAGGAATGTAACAAGCTTGTCCTAATGAAACAAGTGGAGATTTTCTGTAATTAAATGAGTTTCTCTGTGATATAAAGACTGTTATATCCCATTGATAGTCTTAATAATCCCAAGATTCTTAACAATCCTGATATCCAAGAAACATGCTGAGGTGACAGAGTATATATGTGCGTGTGTATGCTTGTCATACATATGCGTAAGTGGAGTCAGGGAGTTAATGAGTTCTCAGTAGTAGGAAATGTTTGAGATCACATAAATGATTAATTGTCAATCCATTGTGAAGTAATTTTAGATTAAGCCTAGTTCTCTCTCATCTCAGCAACTCATGCTAAAGGCATCCCAGCCATGGAATAATATAAGGTGATAAATCAAAAATGATTTAAATATTTTGTCTGTCATACCAGGATGTTTACAACTACAGAGTATGAAATGAATTATTACCTCAGGATGACTCCAGGAAGATATTATATTTGTATTTGGAAGATGGAATAGTTAAAAAAAAGTTGCTTCTGGCACATGAGAATCTGCTATTCATTTCAGTTTACTTAATGGATTTATTAGTAGTGTTTAATTTAGCTGTGGTGAATATACGCCAATGGCTGCAATATAGATTTACTGTAGTAGTAGAATCATGTGACTGTTTGTTTATGTATCTTTAGTATGATTTAATCTCCTCTATTTGTTCCTAAATGTATCTTTGTATCCCCCCTAAGCAGAGGGTAGATTTTTCAGACAGTCAGAGAATACTCTGAAGATCAGATCTCTAAGTTTTTATGATTCTATTGCACACTTCGCAGAAAGTTTTCACTCAACTTGGTCCAGATTTTTCATGAATGACATTTTTTTTCCACAGAAAATACTGGCAAACCGAAGTCATATGATTTCTACTGGCTTCAGAAAACCTTCCAATAGCCTACTAAAGTTAATTTAAAAACGTGTTGTCTATTTGATAACATTGTGGCTTTACTATTTCATTCTGGTTTGATTTCAGGAAGTTCTACTTGTTACATGTTATTGCATGTGTCTGTTGGCTGTGTAAGTTCAGATTGATAAAACACGTGGTTCACAGTTACAAAGTGAAGTAACACTTGGAGTCTGCCCTTTATGATTGTTGTAAATTTGTCCATTTGAAACCATGACTCTTTATATTTGTGCAGGCAAAGGACTGCACAGAACAAAAGTAGAAGCAGTCACTGAACTGGATTCTCTAGAAGAGAAGACTGATTACATACAGAAGTATACTGTTTGAATGATGAAAAATAGGATTTTCCTAGTCTAAAGAAAGCAGGGGAACTAGCTCTGATAATGCAATATTGCTGCTTGATCTGGCAACCTCACAGTTCCCAAAGCCACAAGCTATGTTTATAGTTCTAGGAACAGCAGTACAGGCTGTTCATAGGCAGCATTTCAGAAGGAGAAACAGAAAGAGGTCCTCTGCTTCTGGAAGCTTGCTAAGTAGAACAGCTAATCTGGAAGTTTTGCAACATGATCTCAAGAACCAGTGAATACAAATTAGCCTGAACTTAACTCTGACCTTGAGACACAGCCCATTGCATTGAGAACATCAATGATATGGAAGAAGAGCATCTCTAATCAGTCTAGGACCACTTGCAGTAACATCTCCAAAGTCTCAGCAGTTGCCAGCTGTTTCCCAGAGATAACCAATTAATTCCATAACAGTGATCTGGATTCAGTTCTGATAATTTTTGGTTTGATTTTGTTTTGTTTTCACAGTTCCTAGCCAGAGGAGTTCCTTACTAGGAGATCAAGTGACATACTACTTGCTAGAGACCATCTCCATTAGTAATTATTAAATTCTGTCAGTTTTTGAACCCAAAACCATTGAATGGCACAGTGGCCATTTGCCAGCTGTGTGGATGTTTTGGCTGTGATCCCAAAGGAGAGTGAACATTAGGCATGATAAAACAAATTAAAAAAACAATCATGGAATAAATATGCCCCAGAAGGTAACTTTAGGTGAAAAGAAGTGAAGCACTGTGTCTGCTAGCAATCTGAATACAATTCTTGCTGTTGCTTCTTGTTATTTCACTAGTGCATTCCAGCAGTGTGGCTCAACTGATCTTAACAAGTCTTTTCAGAGGCAACAAAAATATCATTGCAAACACCCCAGAGCCATGAACTTAGCCAAGAAATGTGTGTGGATGCTTGCCACAGTTGTGCTTTCTTCTTGGGAACAGCAGAGCCATTAGATGCTTTGTTCCTGCTGCTTATAGTGTCAAGTTCCCTATAGCGTCTTTGTTTTTTTTTTAAAAAGGGCAGTTGGCAGGCTCTGAGCAGTACTGTATCAAGATGATTTTGGCAGAGTACAACAGATTACCTACTATGCCAACAACTGACTGTAGGATTGTACTACCCTTTGGATCAAATAAAAACATGGTAATGAGAACAGGTCCTAAAAGTTTAGCAGGTGGTGCATAAAACTTCATAGTCAATACAAAATAATAACTTTAGCATGACAAATAACAATTTTCCTAAACTGTATGTAAACCTGTTTTCCATATGGATGATATCACTTTAAAACACAGAATGAGTCATATTATTTATTCTTCTAGTAAGCTGGCATTTCTGTGCACTCAGGAGCCAAAATGCTGATGCATCAGGTGCTGCTTCCTTTCTTTCCCCAGAAGCAGCAATGCAAGGGGAAAAAAAAAGTAAAAAAACCCCCAGCAGATGTCACTAAAATCTATTTGTGTTCAAGACAGTGTCCAAGTAGCCTTGAAATTTTGCTACAAAACCCATACTGAATTTTTTTTTGTTGAGCAACACATGCCTCTTCTTAATTGTGTGAATGAGACCACAAACATGGCCTAAAAATATCCTTCTCTAACTCTTTCAACCTAGTAGCTCTTTCTGGTTTCGATAAAATTATATACATGATTATATGCACTACATCATGTAATTGCATGCTGTCAAGTCAAAGTAAATCCATGCACCACTCTTTAATTGTAGCAATGAAAATAACAACCACAATTACAAAAAATGTTTCAGGAAATAGAAATCTGAGATAAATAAAATTATGGTTAAAAAACAGCTACAAAATCACTGCTGAATGGTGTAACTGGAAACTTCCTGATACTTACACTGTTCTTATATAAAGCAAAGGAATAAAAAAAGTTAATTTTGTGAAACATTCATTATGAAATTTAAACTTTCTGTTAATATGAATTTAGTTACTGCTCTGATGAGCTGGCATTACTGTTTTGAGAATTCAAATTTAATATGCAATGTATAAAAATTAAAAAATCGTATATACCCTCTTTTTTTTAAAAAAAAAAAAAAAGGCTGAACTGACGACAGCTTTGCTGCTCTAGACATATCTACTTGCTTACAAAAGCACATTCTCTAAGTTAGGACAAAGAACAGATAACCTCAAAGACCTTACAGAACTGCACAGAAAATAACAGGAACTAAACTGTCTAATACTGAAAACACAGTTCTTACAGCTAGAGAAAATGTTCATAATGAACACTTCAATAAAGAAAGTAGTGTCCCTCTTTGAGGAGTTAGGATTTTTTCTTTGGGGGATATCTGATGCTGGAAGACAAGTGTGGAGTTGAAGGCATCCCAGACCACAATCAAAGTGACTGAGAGACTGCATAATAAAGCAGCCCAACACATTGATGTGACAGTTCTGAACAAAGAAGTTTTGAACAAAGTGGGAACACATAAAACTCCTTTGAACAAAGGATGAACACATAAAAAAGCCAGAAAGTGTGCAGAATGTAAATGCAGAATGTTTCTTCAGTGATGTGGGGAAACTGAGGAAAAGATTTGGGATTTGATTTGTGAATCTAAAGTATAAAACTTCATCTAGTATCAACTATAAAAAGCAGTCATCCTTGTGTGGTATATTTTTTGGCCTTAAATTTGCATGAATGCACGAGGAAAGCCAGTCTTCTTGCTTTTAGATTGCTGTTGCTGGGCAAATTCTACCTGATCAGATGCAGTTTTTGAAAGAGCTGAAGGCAGTGACTGATATCTAGCTCTGTAATAGGTGATAGCATAATAACAAAAATTATTACCGAATCAGATCAAAAGGCCAGTATTCCCTGGTGGTAGCAATGAGCATTTTGATATATGAAACAAGGAACTGCAGAATGGTTCTTTCTGCATTATACACATAAAGATCTAAAAAGTAAGGGAAAACATAGCTCAGACTCAATCTCAGAGTTCCCCTTTAAAAAGTAGTTATATATCGCCATGCCCTAGACAAGGCTTCCAAGTGAGAGAGTCATTCCTTGGCCATTGGGCAGATATGGAAGTTTCTGTTCAAGTGTCAAAACATGCAGCTGCAAGAAGTTGTGGTGACTAAGATATGGAAAATTATGCAAACAAAAAGTTCTCTGTATTAGCTGTTGAACCAGAAAAATTGAAGAAAAAAAGGTTTTCTATTCAATATGTTGAACCATACCTTCCTCTCCCAATTCTTAGCGAAACGCTTTGTTCAAAAATAATACTTTCCAGGTTTTGTCAGAAAACCAAAAGAAAGGAAGGAATGTATTAAAAAAAAAAGTGAAAGATTATATTTCCTCTTGCCAGGTGTCTAGGATACTCAGATATACACTCAGGGGTCTGGTGTTCTGTCAGAGATTTCTAAATCATGTCCTTTACCTCCTGAAAGAGCATCCTGACTACCTTTGTGCTGAAATGTTGCCTTAACTACTCCTGATATGGTTTAATCTTCTAGAAACAGCAGAAAGAAAAGTGTGAGACACAAAAACCAGGAAAGAGAAAACATTGGGACACCAATGTTTATAATTATAGAAATGGGGCACCTTCGTGCCCATTTCACTGCAGCACTTTAATTACTATTGTTTGCAAGGGTAGGTTAGGTGCACCTCCCACTGCTAAGGATGTTCACTTAAGAGGTGTGAGATACGAAATAGTCATCAGACTGTAAAGCAATTTTTCACAACTTTCATCTCAGTCTCCATTTTCTACACAAGCTGGTGCTTGTTATTTGTATGTTCAAATTTGGGTAAGTACAAATGGTATTTCTTCTTGTCCTTTCCTTATTTCTAAGATATGAAAGTACGCAGAACTTTTAAAAAGTTCACTGTTTTCAGTATTTTGGTGTTTAACAGAAACCCTACCAAATTTAAAACATTTTACCAGAAAAAAAAAAAGCACACCTAACTGCCGTGGGTTGATTTATAGCATTTGTTTATATTTCTCTGCACTGGGACACTGCAAAGTGTTTGTTTTTGTTTTTTTTTTTTCTCTCTCTTGTGGTTAAATCAAAAGATTTACCAACTTCATACCATGCTTTCATCCTTAGCTGTTCTTATCCATGCATGCATGTCTCTAGTTACTGTTTGATGTGTCCCGAAGAAATCTGGACCAGAATATCATCTATATGGACTAAGATCAAGGGTTATGAGCATGTGATTTGGTGGCTGATGCATCTTCTTAGTTGGAAATAATTAAGGGGGAGAAATAAAAGGCATCATTGATGATCATGGCATGGGTGTAAATTGCTATTGACCTGGAGCCATGAAAAAAGGCAATGTGGCTTTGAAAAATTCGCCAGCAGGAGATTTCTCGAAGGAGAGTCAAGGAATGAGTCAATGCTGCTAGGTCTTGGTGTGCATTCATCTGGGATAGTCAAAATTCCACTCATAGACATGCAAAAAAATGAACTGAAACTACTTCATTTGCAGAGCAATCTGCTAGAGTGACAGAAGGAATGGACAACCTGGCTATTGAGAGGAGGAAGGGTGTGACTAGTTTAACTTTGCAAAAGGAAGGCTGAGAAGGGATACAATTCCTCTCCTCAGGGATAAACAGCACAAGGGAACAGATCTGTTTAAGTTAAAGAACAATGTTGGCACAAGAACAAATAGATATAGGCTAACCCTGAAAAATCTTGGACTGGATGTCAAAAGAATATTGCTAACTATGACTAAAATATTCTTAAAATAGTCACAGCCATCCTACAAGGATGACCAATATACACCCGCACTTGAAGCAAAGAGATTTACGTCTCTGAGTGAGGATGGATAGCCCAAAAAAACCCAGCAAGCCTAGCTCTGAAAGTGTATTTCTTTAGCACCATCTTTTTTAGCATGTGGTTTACTGTATGAGTCTGATGTTGTGTTTCTTCTATTAGCAAGGGTTCAGGTAATAAAGGCTCTCTTCCAAGGTCTCTTCCAGCATATATTCCCAACACGTGTTGTCATTAAGCTCCTAAATTGTAACTGATAGAAAATGAATTCTTCTGTACAGCAACTTCAAGAGCAAGTTGCTAATTTGATGCAGCATTTGTTGATCTATTACCAATCTGCCATGTCATGTCAGGTCATATAAAATGATTTTAGTAGTCCCTTCTAGTTTAAAAGTCCATTAATCTGTGTGTGACGTGACCATAAGTTCACTATAATGCAGGGTTTCATTGGTATTCATATATATTAAGTAAATTCTTTTAAAACAGCAAATTATTTTTGCCAACGGGGATTTTGTGAGGTGTCAGCTATAAAAGCAGGCATCAAACACTTTTTAAAAAATTTGCAAAGAGAAAGTAAAGAGGCTTTGAAAATTACATCACTTACAATAGATTATTTACTTTAATATGTCACTGATAAAAGATTCAGAGCGCTGCCCAAGTTTTAAAGCAGAACAACATTAGGGGTTATGAACTTGAAAGCACCCATTTTTTATGTAGTAAACTAATATGTGTTGTCATATGCTGTAATGTTTTCCTTGCAGACAAAGCCTCTGCTATGCTAATAGGATTATACTGCAGAAACATAAATCCAGCAATTGAAGACTTTTTCCAAGATATCTTCACTTTTGTAGGGAACAGAGATATAGGTGTAAACATTTGGCATCAACAAAGTTAAGGTATATTGAGAGTCGTATAAAGCAGATTAAATAAAATGTCTTTCTGGAAGAATATAAAGATTAAAGCCTTTTAGTTACCAGGTTCTTCTGAATTAATGGATCATTGAGGTCTTAGTATGTTTTTTAGCTTAGAGCTTAATAGCACTGTCTAAAATTTAAATTACATCCTTGCCTTAGGTGATTTACAATCCAGTGAATCAAGCCAGTAAGCATTAGGTTGGGCATAAACCGTTGTTTAAAGAAGCAAAATAAATTTAGATTCTTAAAAGGATCAACATAATTTTTAGAATGACAGCAAGTAATAACACTTGATACAGTAAGAAACAGCCTATTTTTAAAAAAGCCTGTTTTCACAAAAAAAGTAATGGATATTCTACTTTCTTTCAAAAATATTGTGGTTTCTTGGTCCAGATAGCGCAATGATCACAAGGAATAGCCTGTTTTACTAGAAATGTGTGCCTCACATTTGACTTGATTTGGATTCTAAAAATGACATCAACTTTTCCTATGGATATTTATAAGATGTCTCTCTAATGTGGATTTGTTCATGTTTAATAACACACAAACTGACTCTGTATCTTTTCTCAATGTTTAAAAAACAGTATAGTCTGGATTTTCTCCCTGGCCATCTATTTTCATGGAAACCACCTCCACTCTTCTACAAGCCATTCAAGGGTTATTAGGAGAAACCAAACAGTCAGAAAAAAAAAAACAACTGACAATATATTCACATTAAATCTTGTTTCCATGCAACATTGTATTAAAAACTAAAAGAAACACATTGAAAGTATTCTCTGTTGTCCTGCTTTCTTTCTTACAAAATGAGTTGTTTTGATAGCTGTTTTCATAGCCTTCTATAGATATTTTGAAAATGTAAATGTCAACTCAACAGCATAAGACAAGTTATCTGTAATTTTTTGAAATGGAAAATCTTAGAGCTTTAAAGACTTTTGATCATGTTTTATCACGTAACTAAATGTCTTTCTCACAGAAACTGGGAGCCAGATTTGGAGAGTGAAAGAGAAGAAGCAAAGGAAAGATAGTAAGTGAAAATCAGTTTGAATTTCTCAGTTTTGATTGAATGAGAATTTGCTGAGCAATAAATTGAAAAAAAAGAAGAAGGAAAAAAAAAGAAGAATCCTGTAGTAGTTTAGAGTTTCTAGTACACATAGGCACAGATGTGAATTTACGGGGGGGGGGGTGGGGGGGAAGACCATTTCCCTAAGACCCTGAACCATCAATTTTCCTGCTGCAGAGATGACATCTGAGGTAATCCCAGTGCTACACTGTGAATTCTGTCTGAAGCTTGACCCTCAAACAAAGATAAATGGAGCAAAGATGGGTCCTTGACAGTTTGTAGGTAATGTTTATCTTTGGTATAGACTGGCTAGCATCATCCAGCATAAATCATGGAACAGTTTCCAGTCATGTAACTCTCTCCATCCTTTACTTCAAGGCTGTAGATATCCTTGAAGTCATATATGCTTTTTTTTTGCTCTCTTTAAAAAAAAAAATTAAAATATTGCAGATGCTTACTCAAAAGAACTTCTGGTTACAGTACATTCAGCATTTATCATACATCAAGAAAATACAGAAAGTTTTCTCACAGACCTTAATGAAGATACTTTTTGAGAAAATGTTCTACTTTATTGATAAAGCAAAAAATATAAAATGGGACAAGGGACAATTCAAGGCAGAAACAAAATCAAGTAGAACCTAAGGTAAGTAGTCTTAAGCACAAGAAGCAACTTTTCCAGAATAACTCTTGTTCACTGATGGTAGGTGAAATACCCACCACATTATGCAGTCCTTACTCTTTTATATTCCTGAATGTGCCATGGAAGTAGAATGTGAATTGAGTTCCAGGAAAAAAAAAATTGGTCTCCAGAAGTTTTAATTTTTGTCAATGTTGCATGGCACACAATGTTCTGTCTGTCTGGTTTTTCACTTGTTTTTTATTTTCTTTATTTTTTTTTCTTTGTGTGTGTGATTTAAAAGAATTGTTAAACTATGTAAGAGTGTGACCAGAGTCCTCTGAGAAGAGCTCTGAGAGATTTCACGTGACTTGGCAGCATTTGTTGGATGTAAAAGCCTAAAGGAAGTGAGATACTTGAAGTCACACTAGTCTGAGTTTCCCTTCACATGTCTTTATGCTTTGTCACATGAGAAGTGAGAAGCTTCATAGGGAAACTAAAATACAGAACTTAATCTGAAAAGCATCAGGTCTGAATTTCGTCATGCAGACAATTTCTCTTGGACATGTTCACTACATGGGCTGAAAATTTTATTCAATTAAGTCAGTAAAAGGCAGTGTCCGCTTTAAAATCCGTCCCAGTCATCCTGATTCACACAGTAATTTATTGCTAGGAGTCATGTTGAAAGGTGTTTACTAGCAGAGGCAAATACAAAACAAATATGTAGAATAAGTATGCTAATACAGAATGTGTCAGAAAGACAGATTTCTAAGAGCTTTCTGTTCTTCTCTGAGATCTGGAAGAACAAGTTGTAAATCCAGCACTTGTGAACTGTGTATCATCTTGGCAAATGTGCCATCTGTTAAGCCTTGATGCAGAGAAAAGCTGTTTTCAGACCTGCAACAATCTTTAGAAGACTGCCTAGCAGTTTCTTATTTCTAACAGATTTTTGAACAGCAGATTAATGTAGAATGTACTGTTTATATACATGCACAATATACGTCAAACTTTCCTTAGTATCTGAGCATCAGTGATTTTTCAGTTTAGGGTAGGTTAGACAGATCAGTGACAATATTTAGACCAAAAAAACCCCAGAAGCCTAAGTAATCACTGTCAAGTGGACTAGCTGCTAGGACTTCTCTGAAGCTGTGCAAAGCAGGTCCCCTATTGTCAGTACGCCCAATCTACAGGATGTTGTGGGAAGAATAAGGAATGGCCCTAACACTGATACTACTTAAAAAAATCCAACAAAACCAAAACAAAACCAAAAAACAACTATTTGTTTTCAAAGTAGGAGCTCCTTTTCATAACTGTCCTGTTGCTTCTGCATACCTCTAGAGTCTATCTATTTCCGTCCAACTCTGCCCTCCCACCCAGGGGCTGTGTTTGTATGTTTGGCTAGAGAACTCCTTCACCTCTTACCTGCCCTTGTGGCCCCGGGGCTAAATGAGAATGGCTCTTCAGTTCACTGTCATCTCCCTCTTTGGGAGTGCCTCAGCCCTGTGTGTGTATTCAGTAAGAGTTAATGTCAGTGGATCTCATAAGCCACTGAGCACGGCCCTGTCTTGTCAGGGGGCACGGCAAGGTCCGTGGAGAAGCCATCACAGGGTCTCAGGAGCCCCTTTGGGCCAGTGCCTGCTGCAGGGCCTAGCCTGAGTGATTGCCACTGCCAAAGCAAGCCCATTACTGGGCTTGAGACTCGGGCCTGACCCACAGGCTGCCTCTCTGCCACCAAGTCCTGTCTGATGCCTGCAGCTTGGGCTGCCCCCAGCTGCCTACCTCTCTCCCTGGCTGGCGAGGCAGCACAGGCCCTTCCTCCTGGGTCCTGCCCTGATGGATGCCGGGGAAGCATCTTTATCTCTCAGCTGACACTTGGAACTAGAGTTTGAAGCTGATAAAGATAACTGTTCTTCACATGCACAAGCAGAGGGTGTTATTTTAATGAGTAAATAATTTCATTTAATAATCACCTTTTAAAAGTTCTGAGTTTTGAGAACAAATGCTCAGATAACTCACACACTCAAGCAATTTTTGTAAGGGGAAAGGAGTAGGTAGGTATTAACAAAAGCATATCTGTGGTCACAGAGAGAGCAAGCTGTGGAAAGCAAAGAGCAAGGAGGTTGAGGTGGAAAGAGGAGGGTGTATGTAAACAGGGGCTAGTGGATGTGGGAAGGAAAAGCAGCAGTCTGTCACAGATCAGAGACAAGGTCAAAAGTGCTCTGCTGTAAGCTTTCACAAATGCTGTAGGGATGTGTTAAATTCACATAGCTGCTGAACTGCACTGGATTTTAATGGGTAACCTGGGAGTTATAGATGGACAAATATGGTAAATGTAAGTATGTGATCTATCTGTCCTTTCACATAGCAGCCTGGTTGTCAGGTTCTCGGGAACCTGGAAAAATGCTGCTTGTTGTGAAAACTGCATTCCTCCCTGGGGTGTTTCAGGGAGTTTCAAAGTTAGCATATGTTCTGAGGGGCTTCCTATAACTTTGAGATTAACTTCAAGATTTCTTGTGATTCCTAATTAGACTATTTGGTTTTTGTCTTTGTTACTACTATTCTGGTACCAAAGGTTTGTAGAGAACTCCACTCAGCTGGCATATCCAGTTAATTTGCTGAGGACTCACCCATTCACTGGTCAAATCACCTATATTTGCTCCCTCCTGTGACTGCCCCCGCCCCCCAACCCAAGTAACAACAAATATTGTCAAGATAAAGAATATTTCTTTAGCTTGCAGCCACACCCAGCATACTGTAACCATGACTCAGTCTTGCGTTCATCCTAAGTAGCAAAGCTATTGGCCTAATTTTGCAAGGGTAAGAATAAATGACCATTCTTTTCCAACTGACAGAATAACAGCCATAAATACTTCCTTCCAAAGGGAATCTATAGAAAAGTAGTTTTCAGAATATCCTACTATTCTCCTTAAAATATCTGATTGTCGCTGAAGATGTGGAGCCAAATTCTATCCTTATTTGCAGCTGTTTATATCTGGAACATATCCATGGACTTCAATAAAGAGATCTCAGATTTACACTTCTTTAGGCAGAATTTGGCTTAAATCTTTATGGTGTTTTTTTTATTATCACAGGTTTATAGCACTTAAAATTCATATAGTCCAATAAATTCTAACACAAAGCTTTTGTTCTTCCATCAAACTCTTGTAAAACAGTCATTGCATGAGCCCAAAATGCTGTAACAATATCTGGAGAATGTAGGACTTTATGATTCTTTTATCTTAAAATATTAAATAAATTTGAAATCAATCTTCTTTATAAACTGAAAAACTGTTTGTCATGTAATCATAGCAGTTCAAAATTTTTATTTGCCCCAGGGACAAAATTAAAGTATCTTCTTAATATATAGTTAGTACACAGAGCTATTTCTCTTTTAAAGAAATCTTTTAAAGATCAGATTTTGCAAACTTTTAGGTTAGTCAGTTTTTATTAATTTCAAAGAAACTGCTCTTGTATAATGTCTACTTGTAAACTGAAGTCCTTTGATAATGTACCAATATTTGCAGTCATGGTTTCTGAATTAATAACCATTTTCATATGTGTATATTGATCTGTAACTAATCTAGCTTTATGCAAAATAGTGATGATAATGATGAAGAAAATACTTGAGTGCAGTTCAAATATCTACAGAATACACAATAACACATAAACTCATATGGAGTTAAAGAGATGAACTTGCAGGGAAATGTTTTGCTATGTGATGTGAGGATAGAAAAGCTTTGAGAGAGACAAAAGCTATGAGCAGTAAAAGATTTTGTATATTAATTGGTATATAGTAATTCTTCTTAGTGTTTGCAGTCATTCATTGTTAGACAAGATGGATTTTCCTGGGTACTGCTACGTGTGTCAATATTCTGCACCATGAATGAGCAGTTAGATGTGATTATATGTAGTAATTTAGTAGCCATTTAGTTTATGTACTCTTGATACATTAGAAGTAATTTAGTAAATATTTTAATGATCACTGTCCTCCCAAGAAAGGTAACACAAACACTGCTGAGGAAGAGATATATTAATGCATGTTTACAATTTCCTGTTAGCACAGATTAGAGAACTGACAAGGGCTAAATACAAAACCAATCAACACACCTCACTAGCTTTCCCAGTTTCTGCAGTCTCACTAAAATCAATGTGGAGTTTGACATTAGCACTTCAAAGTATAGACCTTCAGTCCCCTTCAGTGGTTAACAATGTATGTATTTCTCATGTTATGATTTATTAAATATGTGTCACTGAAGGTTTAATGCAGAAACATAAATAGTACGTCCTTATTTCTTACTAATAACATGTGGAAATGGAAAGGAAATAAAACAGTATTTGGGGCAATAAAATAATGGGGTTGGTATGTGTAAGTGTTGAAATAAGTATATGATCAAACTTGTCTTCTAACTTGGTTTTTATTCAGGTAATAGGTATATTTATCTTTTATGGTATTTATTTAATACTTATATCTCCCATTAGACTCCTTAAAAACAAATATTTTAAGTACTCTGTTAATTCTTTACAATAAGTATACAAAGTCTCTTATTTTGAAATAACAGTTCTATTTAGTCTAAGATAGCTGTGACAACATGAAAAAATGAAAACACAGAATAAATATTAGCACTCCACTTTGTCTCAGCCTACTGACTGAAATTTGTATGAATTTGTATGTTAGCAAAAGAAGGGTATCACAGCTCTTTTAAGAACTATGTTATTTCTGCATATGTATGAATGCATTTTAATGAGAAATCCACATAATGTTACAATTTTATCTGAAATGGCAATATTAAACCTCTTTCAGAGAGTGAGCTCTGTTAAAATTAACTATTGCATTATGCACAGAAATCACAAATGTTCTTCCAATGCTAGAAATAAAAGTGTTCTATTGCCATGGAAAATTTCCAGATCTCAGGAAGACCAAGGAAGCAGCTTGCTTCCTGAGAACTGAAATAGTGTTTATGCTTCTCTTCTCTTCTCTTCTCTTCTCTTCTCTTCTCTTCTCTTCTCTTCTCTTCTCTTCTCTTCTCTTCTCTTCTCTTCTCTTCTCTTCTTTTTGTATAAAAGCATAAAATAAATAAAGTAAAACTGTCTCCTTTCTCCCTATTGTGAGACCAATTAGAATGCAACTATGTGAAAATCATATCAAATACAAACCTGTTCTGACAAAATAAAACCAAAACCATTGCAAAGTAGAATATAAAAAAGCAGTGCCAAACCCAGCAAAAAGACAGTAATAGGATCATAATATTGCAAAGTAGAATATCACAAAGCTTTCATTGTTAAAAGTAATCATGAAGGGGAAGTGCAACAAATTTGTCAATTTTCAGATTCTAAGTGTCAGTCATACATAGGAACAGCTCTTAATTGTAACGTCACTTTAGATCCTAGCTTTGGATCCATATTGCTGTGGATTTCTTTTGATTTACATGTGCTCCCATGCCAGCTATTGTGGCTTGCTCCTTTGTCTGTCCACTGCAATGCAGCTTTGTGCTTTGATTGGTCGTGTCCCACGAGACATACACCGACACCAAGAATGTAGAATTACAGACAAAGCTCTTCTCACAAGATTTTGGCTGACAATGGTTTGTACAGATGTGCTGGCCTTGCAGACTCTGAGACAGTTTCTGCCTCATGTATGAGACCTCTCCCAGATGGAAGTTCTCCGATGATTATATCTGACTAATTTTAAAAGATAGTATCACAACACACTACCTCTGCTGTTTCCCATTAAAAGTACCTCAGACAAATAATGTCCTCATCATTAGGCCTGAGGCATAGTTCTGACAACCTGCTGATTATACCTATGTATGTTAGAGACTTTTAACACTTAACTCATGTAAGCTCAGTCTTTATCATTGGCTCAGTCTGGCTGTTAATACCTGCCTGAGATTGTCTTACAGGTCTTTATTTTGTGTAGTATAAACCATTTGACTGCTTTTTTTTTTGGCATAGGATGCTTTTTATATCTTTGAATATTCTACTGTCATTTGAATTTATTGAGACTTTGTGAATCATAGCAGTGTGTGACACAGAAAAAGTCATTATTCATTTCCTACTTGTGAACAGATTCTCATGAATGCAATAAATTCTTGTCAGTGATGCAGTCCTCTGCTTCAAAAATATTTTAATTGTCTATCCAACTTCCAGCAATGATGGAATGTGAAACAGCTTTCCAAGCTTCTCCACAAAAAATAATTGCAAATAGTGCTTATGTTGGGAAAATCATACTGTTTTATACAGTGCTTAATTAGAGATTTCATCATAACAGAATATATTTTTGATTATTTGTCCTCTACTTCTTGTATAGCAATAAATTGATTTACTAGTTGAGTTATATCTACCTAATCATTACATCATCTGCCCAGTACAAGATACTGTGCTTTGGAAGCCTTACTATAGTTATGGAAATGATGAAGCACATAGTCATCTCCTACCTACAATCTGTGTTGTAATAAAACAGTGTTTTCCACAGGCCCAGGCAATTTTGGCTTCTCTGGTAATCTGCTCAGCAACTTGGCCTCACTTTTCAGTAAGGTTTGCATTGCAGGATTTTTTATGCGTGCATACTTGCATATTTTTACCTAATTTGTAGTCAACATGAGAGCTGAAATTCATAACATAGATCAATGCTTTTATCATCCTATACAGTAGTCCATCAGATGCCATTAATTAACACAGAAGCATTTCTCTGTTACATCTGTCCCATTATCTGCTATTGAAGCTTTGTGCATTATAGTTCCTACTGGCAAACATGGAAGACAGGTTTTCCTTCTCAGTTTCTACAAAATTTCATGATGTGTTGGAGAAAGTTCACTTCACCTGTCATGAAGAGGTTCCTAAGCTATCTTCATATGTCCAACTACATGATGACTGGGCCAGGGAGATTAGTCTAGAAAAGTACAGGGCGAATAAAAGGCAATAAGGTGATTGGAAAGTCAGATGATAAGAGAGTTAAAGCTATGAATTTATGTCCATTTATCGGACAGCAGGCACTGCAGTCACACATAAGAGCACTGTATATAGTTGCTGCAGAGCTCCAGTATGTTTCTCTGACCACTGTCAAGTTACCTTGTTTCACCAGCGCTGTCTTCCCTAGGGTGCCCTCTATGGTTAGTCTAATTATCTGCAGGATCTTTTGTAGAGCTTCTTGTACTATAATTTTTTCATTTTCACTCCTGCTGAAGTCTTCATCTTTGCAGTCATCTGCCTAGATTCCTTTTGTATTTACTGTCTTTCAGCCTTCACTTGAATTAAATTAATATTTTGTCCTTGGATCTTTGCCTCCCCTTTCTTCTGTTTCTGATCATGTTCCACCTTGATTGACACTATAATTATGTCCTCAGCTATTATGTGGATGTCTATAATAACTCCACATGTTTCACTGTTGCTTTGTTGAAACAATTTCCTCATTGCCCGTATTCCAAAAGCTAGATGTTATCTATCTCGTAGCTGCTTCAGGGATTCTAAAGACTAGAATTCCTCAATTAAACAGACTTGCCAATTAGTCTTTTTTTTGTCTAGAGGAGTAAATGTTTTTTTCATCAAATAGTCTATGTTGAGCATTTGTTCATGAACAAATAGAATAATGCTTCAAAAAGGCCTTCTAAAATGTCTGGCATTAAGATAAATGACAAGGGGTTTTAGCTGTGACTAAATTAAAAATCTTTTGGAGTTGACCTTCGTTTCTGAGGTGCTTGGGTACAGTTTTGAGTTTTTCTCCTGCAAAGAGACTATTTTTCTGGCCAAGTTTGATAATAGTGACTGACTGGTATGTGCACTCTGCTGGCATATTTACAGGCCTGCAAGGGCTTCTTGAAGCATACAATCAGGTTTTTTTTTTTGTGTATGTGTTGGCTGCCTTAATACTCAACAACTGTATTAAGGTATTGTGGTTTCTCAGTCTAACATGAGAGACAAATAGCCTGAAGACTTCACCTTAAACAGCATCCAAGTGCCTTAGCTTGGAACTGCCATCTATTATAAGTGTTAACAGGGAAGTAGGTGGGACTCTGGCATCTGAATCAAAAGTTAAACTGAGAAAAACTTGAATTCAGGCTCTGTCTTGATTATCAAAATGCAGAAAACTGAGATTTGCTATGCATACTGAACTACTTTTCCCACTCAGCATTATTGTCTTCTGGGTTCAGGTTCAGTTTAATCCATGCATTTTGACTCTTACCATACAGGTAAACTTAGTTCAACGCTGCAGATGGAAGAGTAATGATTTAGTTTTACAAAACATTACTCTGAAGGCTGAGCAAAACATAAAACTTGTACTCTACAGCACACATACACTGTCTCTTATTTTGGCTATATCTACCTTAAGTAGTAACAAATTGCTGAGGACACCCGTGCAGTTTGCAGTGAGGAGAGGTTACTTAAAGTTTGCTCTAGGCTTGCTTGAACTGAATGTCTGTTATCAGCTGAAGTGTATTAGGCAGAAATACATTAGGTAAAGTCCTGCGCTGTGTTTCAGTCTCATTGAAAATGAAATCAATTAACACACTGAGACTGCCCTGCAATGCAAAGTAACATGTAGTAATTGGAGAAAACTAGGAGATTTGCTTCACAGGGGCATTTTTGATCTGAAATGGAATGTTATTTCAGAGGTAACCTCTGACTCTCAAATTTTGTGATACTCTCTAGAATGCTTTAAACCAGCACAAATTGTAAGGATGGAACAAGATTTCTATATTTTGTAAGATCTTGCTAATGACTTAAATTTTTCCATTCCAAATCAATGTCTATGACAGTCTTTTCTAAAGTTTTCTATTCATATCTCTAGCTTCATCCTGATTATATATTTTTTGTATATTCAAACACAGAATGTGTTGTCTCATACCTCTGCTCTATTGCAAACCTGTGTTACTGCTCTTTTTCCTGCACTGCTTTTTTTTCCTAAATTGATAGTCTGTATTTACTCTGAAGACTTAATCAGAATGAAAGCATATTCATAACCATTACATGTGAAGAAAGGCTGTTATGAACTTTGAGAATCTTTGCTTCCATGGGAATAAGAACAGAACTTTTAAATCCCTTACTATCCCTTACTATTTCTTCCTGGAGCCTTGAGCTGTATGAGGAGTGCTGGTAAAGGAGTTATCGTAAAGATGTGAAACTAGGATAAAGTATAGAGTTGCTTTAAACTTTTAGTCAGAATGTACCTAAAGACATGACCTTAGAAAAAATGATCTGAAAGCAACACAGAAGTTAACCTGATTCCATGTCAGAGTCTCTTGGAAGGGAAAAAGAAACTTGTTAGTATTTACTAAACAGTAATAATTTCAAACTTCTAATAGAGCAGGCATCAGCCTTCCTACTCTTAGCAGTTCCATGCAACTACCACTCCAAAAAACATAAAAACCTTAAACTTGCTTTCATTTTTAAGCAAACGTTTACCTCAGGGTAATTACTACCAATAAAATGCATGCAGTGACAAGGAACTTCAGGTTTTATAAATAAATAAATATATTAAAAAATAGAGACCTGAAGGCATACGACTGACCTAATCTGTTTAACCTAAATGCAAAACTGAAGAATCTTTCCTCTAGTAAGACTTTACTTCAGCATGTCTACAACTCTAAGTAAAAATAAAGCAAAATTAAAACAACAACAAAAAATCCTGCTCAAATTACAATTTTATAAATAAAGCAGGAACTTATGTTGACTGAAAACCAAAACTAACTATAACAAACAGGGTTGTAGGAACAGCACATGTGTGTGTTTCATTTGGCAAATCAAGCAAGTCACCAGAACCCTGGGTTAGATTTTTAGAAGACTGTAAACCTGCAGGTTGCTTGCAAGGAAAAAAAAATAAAATTGAAAATCCCTTTAAAATTCATTCTAATTAGCCAATTTTGCAAAGGATCCACATCTATCCCCACACATAGTCCACTCCTCCAGGATCATGTGTTATTTGCACCCTAAGAGTCTGAGAAACTTCCTTATTTTGTTACCTTAAGATGTTAAAGATCACCAGACTATTCTCAATGGAATCATTAGTAGACTTCTTTGTTTTTGGATGAGTACTAATTTAGTCCTCAGGTAAACAGATAGACTATCTCATACATCTTGTTTTCACAAAAAAAATCAAGGTGTTTATTACTCAATTCAGCCAGCACACGATAACTGAAATACCAGTATGAGGTAAAGTACTAATGGAGATAAGTCAGTTCATAATTTCGACATGGATTTGGAGATCAAGCTGAACTTTTGCTGCTGTGAAATCTGCTTTGTTGAGTAAGTTTTAGTTGTAAATTGACTGTGTTTATTAGGAATTTATTAGGCATTTGTTACTATTGGTGAAGACATACCTACTTTCCTAGTGAAAACACTTCCTCCATGAACATGGTTTCCATGCTCGGAAAAGATTTTACTAGCCACAGTCAGGCAATTTAGCAGGCAGACTCAGGCACATAGCTTACAGTCATTTGGACTGCTGGTCTGCTTCAAATTAAGCAGCTGCTAAATGCTTTGTGGCTCGCAGCCTACATTCTGGAATTTGAGGTCCTTCTCCCATTGGTTTGAGAAAGCCCACTGTCAAGACCTTTGTGATGGTGGTGTCATGCAGACTTTTCAAGTTTTGCTTAGAGAGCTGTATATGGTAGGGTTTTATTTGATAGTTAATATTTCTCTTTTAAGTAAGAGCTTTATTGTTTTGTTTTAATGGGTTTATTTTTTTGTTTATTTGCTTGAGAGTATGTTCAAGTTGTGTTTCTGGAACTTAAAACACAAGTATTAATGATACTACAAGATGGACAAACAACATAGCTAATCTTGTTAAGAAAACTGATAGGAACCAGCACCTAAACAAAACTAGTAGGTTTTCATCTGTTTTCAAGAAAGTAAACTGAAAACAAATTTAGCACATGGCAAGATTCCAAATGCTGTAGCTAGAACATGCCATAATAAATATTTTTTTTCTGTTGTGTGACAGATAATGCCTCATTTTGCCCTAAAATATAATGCACAACTTCTCTTTCTTTTTTTGTAAAACAAACAACGTAGGAAAACAGTTTTGCTGTGCCATTCCTATGACTGTGAGAAGGCAGGGATATACAAATGGATTAAGGACGTTCTCTTGCACTTTGGGCAGATAGTCTTGACAGAAATTGTCAATGCAATTACACCTTTTCTACGTCAATCATACAGTGGTAACTTGCCTGCAGCACCACATATGTTTCCAGTCTCCTAATAACACACAGTGAAATTCTTGACTTCTTGCTAAATAATTGCTATCTTCTGCAGGCTTGTAGGAATAACAAAGGTTTCAAGTAGCTAATACATATGATACTGTTTACATACATGTATATAAACATACACACAAACATATGTCTACTTAGATGTATGTAAACAATATTGGTCAAAATATTTAGGAAATATTTAACCATTTTTTCTCTCATCTTATTTTAGGTGACTTGTCAACAAGTCAACAAATTAACACAAAATATAAATTGTTAACAAAAATCACTCAAGTGTTGAGATTGTGTAACCAATTTATTTTTTCCTCTTTTTGTAGACCATTTGTGCTTCCATAGCAGAAAACGAGCAGATCAGTCACTTTTCAGTTATCTAATTATGCTTAACTTTTCATTTTAATTATCATTATAACCTTTAACATGACTACATTCCCTAATAGAGGAATCTTTCCTGGTTTTGATGTAGATGTTTCAAAGTGTCTCACATTTTCAGAAAAGTAGTTGTAGTGAAAACAAGACCTAGTTTACATTGCCTCTGCAAGGTTAAATTCTACATGTGCTGAAGTTAATTTAATTGAACTTCACTACTAGAACATCTTGGAGCAGTATTTGGACTCCTTGTCACTCACTCTGGGAAGGTAGAGAGGGCTCTTAACTCTGATCCAAGAAGAAAGACAACAAGTGTAGAATACATAAAGCACTTCAATAGATTATTGCATATTTTTAATAAAAAAACAGTTGTTACATATAGACATCTATACAAAACTGACAATAGAGATATTTTGTTGATACCCATGATGATATTATAGACTCTAAAGAAATATTTATATGTCTATTCAATCTATGAAAAGTCTTTACCTGAGCAGAAAGAAAAGTATACTAAGACAGAACTATGAAGTCAAGGCCATTTAGTTCTGGTGATAATAGGACATTTTCATCTAAGACAAGGTACTTGATCTGCTCTAACTTCTGTGAACTGCAACAAGTTAGCAATATCTCTAGCTTATCTCAGTTTACTTTGTCAGTAAAATCTGAGTAAAAACTACCACATTTCTTCACTTGAGCTCTTGGATAGTGCTGGTACAACAAGGTGGGAGCTACAGAATCTGACTCTGCTCACATTACTATTCCAGTCAGATGAATAAGTGAGATGATTGCTCAAAATGTACTCTGGCTTTGTATAAATCAAACACAAGACATAAAATATAACAGAAAAAGGTTTTGTCATTGTGCATTTCATTTGACAAATGCTATGTACTTTTGTTTTCAGTGAAAAAAAAGTTAGTAACAGTGTGGATTTAATTTTTTTTTTTTTTTTTTTTTTTTAATCTAGGTGATCTCTCCATTGAGAAACTCATGAGTGAAAGCTCCAACAGTAATTGTTGAGATATAGTTTTGCTGTGGTAATGGGACACATTTTGACATGGGTGTTTTGCAGGAAAGTGGAGTACATCCAGGATTAATTAATTGATCTGTTAGTATATCCCACCCAATACATCTACCTAACGATAAGGTCAAAGAATTATCCATTATTTTTATTATTACTATTTTTAAAAATAAGTCAGTTTTGTTGTTTATTTGTTTGGTTTTTTTACAGAAGTGACTAAAAATGCTCATTCACAAAAAGATGATCTGTTCAATAGAGACTTTATTAGGAAGAAAGTTCAACTGGTGTAAAACATAGAAGAGATAGGTGTTTAAATCTTTCACGTGTCCTGATTTAGAATCAGCACTTTTTATTATTAACCTTAATTTAGATGCCATGTTATCACATTGGTATAGTATAGATAATTTCTTGTAGAGAAATAAAGATACGTACCTTTTGTTTTGCATTTCCCTTTGTAAAAAAAAAAATCTTTACATTCATTTGACTCAGAATTCTCCTTGGATTTCCTTGAATCTACAAGATTTATTTCATAAGTTGAAGAGGAAAGGTTTTATTTGAAATAGTGAATTTTTCTACCATTTTTTGTTTTTTTTTTTTTTTTAATAAAAACATTCAAACCTGTTATTTGCCTTCATCAAGTTATCCTACAAACAGGACCTTTCTGTGTAGGCAGTTTTGTTTATGTTCACACAGCCATTCCAGGTTGTAAAATGCAACATAATTATCTGTTAAGAGCCATCTGTCCCATCAGGGCTACAGCTAATGTTCTAAATTGAAGTCCTAGACACAGAGAATTTGAAAAATCTCAATCATATGATACTTAGTAATTATATTTAGTTTGTGTAATAGGTAAATACTAACCAGTGAAACTGAATCACTATAGAGTCTCTGAAAATCAAGATAATTGAATTAAATATGACTTTCCATATGTTTGAAGCTTCATCCTTGCAATTTGCCTAGCAATTTAGATAGTTGAATGTGTATGGTACTGTTGCAGCGGTGAGTTAGTGTGTTTGTTTGCTAGTTCTGGATATACTTTTGTTAGCTTTTTAATTAGAGATATAGAGAAAATGTCTGCTTTTAATTATATATTTATAATTTCAGAATGGACTTATGATGCTTTTTTGGGTGGTTTATGTGTGTTTGATACTGAGATATTAATTATGTTTTAAAGCCCATATCTAAGACCTGATGTGATTTTCAGAGCTTTTTCAGTAGCGAGAGCACTGCTTAATCAAACCCAGGTCAGTAGGGGAAGTTGTGTAGATTTTGGAAGTTTTACAGGAGATAAGATTAGAGACTGGACTGGGTAAACTCAGACAACAGTGACCTTAGTCTCACAGTGAATGGACATTTTTTTCTTGTGTTATCCTCTTATATGCTGTTTCTCAATATATGGACATAAACCACATGTGTTTCAGAGGTTAATGCTGGATTAATGAAGCAATCACTAAAGAAAGGTTGGAGTGTTATGAGAAACAAATATTTTTCCATCACTTATTTCACTTAGTTCTGGTTTACAAAACAAGAACTGTCATAATGGCCCGACATTTTTTAGGAATGCAAAGTCACAGTAGACAAAAAGACATTGTAAGAAAGCCATCTTTTAAAAATATTTCAAAATTCTCAATATGGCTAGCTCTAGCAAGAAAGACAAAGTACAAGAAGGTATTGTCAAAGACTAGATTTAGCCTTTGAGTTTTCCTTAGAAAACTCTTTACTGTTTTCTGTAGAGGAAAATCTGTGGAAAATCATTCCTTAGAGGGAAAATGGTCTGTAGTATCAAGTCTTCTTCCCACGAATATTATCCTGAGGATTATTTTTGTAGCAGAATTAACTTGTAGCCAATTATAACGTATGTTATGTCCACATGAAACTGCTCAATTTATAAAATATATATTTTGAAGGGCAGCATTAGTGAGATTATTTGTTATAGTTTTCATTGGGATTGTAACTCCCAAAGCAATCTTGCTTTATACAGTCCCCAAATAAAGATGCTTTTAGTATGATCATGATCCATATATGTCATATATTTGTGTAAAACAAATGAAAATCTTATTAATCTTTCATATTCTTTCATAATGTTTTCCATTAGATTGATTAAATTCTCCGTCTAAGAGCAGCAAATATTTATTTATAATATTAATGATGAGCCCAATGGCAAGAGCATAGCATTACAAATCATGGAACTAATGGTGTTTTGAAGAGTATATTTTATTTTTTGAACTCAGCAGACACAATTAGTTATGTATATCAGTAATTCATCAGTTTTATATATGTTTTAATAAGAGTTAAATGTAATTTGAAACACACAGTCACTATCATCATAAGACGGTTCAGGGAAATCTTATCTCATTTATTTTTCAAGGGAAACAAAATCCTCAGCAAGCACTTTAACATCCTGTTTTCCAAGGTGATATCTTGACATATTTCTAGGTCAACTGGAAAAACTCCTGGCAAGCTTACTAAGTATAAATTTAACACATAACAATGAACTTATTATACTTCTGGTTTTCATATTTTCCACAAGAATATGCACAAAACTGATGGCAAAGAGAATTCTAAATTGGGAAATTGCTTTGGGCTGAAGAGATGTTTGTTTTAACTGAGCAGAAGGCCACAAGAAACACGTCTATTTTGTAGAATCTTTTTATGCAGTTTTTCTCCTCTGTCACATGATTTTTTTCTTCTTCCTCTTCTAGGTCATGTTAAACAAATTATGTATCACAGGTAGGAAAGCTCTTCAGTGGCACCAAAAATTGCCACTTATGTTGTTCTGAGGTAGCAGGATCAAGTGAGAGACAACAGTCTATCAGCCCTCTGATATAAAGTCATTCAAATGAGCAGATGAAGCTGATGTAATGATAAAACAGAAGAGAAAGGTTCAGGAAAAATGATCTCTCTATCTGATTCATATGAGAATTATGTTTTATTTAATTTTATATTTTATTTCTCTCAGACACACCACCATAGTCCCTTGCCTCTACTGAAGAAAGTTGTACAATAACTTCCTGGACTATGTTCTCTCTTAAAAGGCACTATTTAGGAACCTAGCAAACACCACTTTTGCAGCCAATAGGGAAGACAGCTCATTCAGACTTTTTCAGGGAGACAAATTCACATTTCAGTGTTGCAGTTTGAGGATGTGGCAGCAATCACAGAATATGACTAAAGACATCAGAAAAGAAAGAACAAAGGCAATTGGCTTTTATTACACTCATAGGACAGCTGATATCTTAGTTTTTTTATGTTAGACTTTGTGTTTACTGTAGTGCAAAAGAAAGCTTTCTGAAGACACAAAAGCTTACCATCAAATCTATGAAAGAGGAATCAAACCAAGAAGCTATTCTAAGTGTAGATATCACAATTTCTACTGAGAAACTTGTTTCCAGATTTGTCTATATATTACCTTAGATAAAAAAAAAGTCATAGATCTCTAGTGTAGATCCAATGAAGGAAGGGAAATAGAATATTTATCATTTGCAATTGGATGATAGAAGAATTTCAGTTTATAACACATTATAAACTCTATAAAAGCAGATGCATATCTAAGATTTCATTTTTTTTCAGCCAGTGTTTCTTAAGTATAAGCCATGTATTTTGACTCCATCCAGTCTGACTCGTAAGGCACAACAGTATTTTCTCAGCACACCTCCAGTGCTTGTGCTTTTCATGTAATTCCCTTCATAATGAGAAACCTCTCAACAAAAATAGCTATGAAACTGGAAACTAGAGAGTTTAGAGGAAATGGACATGTATGATATTCATAAAAATTTATTGCACTCTATTTGCTGAGGCACAAAAACGTAGTTTAATCTGTAGTATCATGGTCTGTTTGTAACTAGACTATTTAGCATTCCAGAAAAAGAGTGCTTCATTCCTTGGCAATGAGCTCTCATAAATATAGGCAATATAACATTACTAAAAGGTGGAATCAGAGAAGAAAACCAATGAGATTGCTTTTGAATAAATTGATGCAGAGCTATATATGCATAGCCTGTTGCAGTAGGATTTGTTCTATCAATAGATATGAAAAATGCAGATAAATCAACTTAAGCTTTCCTTGATGCATTGAAAAACTGTTATTCAAATGCATGGTGAGCAGCTGCTGAGTCATTAGCAAGAGAAGGGAAGATTGTTCCAACTGCCTAGTCTTACTGAGTTTTTCTGTTGGGAGTGGCTGAGGGTACACTACTCTTGCTAATACCACTGAGAGTAAAAAAGATGGATGAAGGCATTAAAGTAAAACCTTAAATGAATCCGGAGTTTCTTGTGTTATCTTTACATTACTTAAGAATTTAAGGATGGAGCCTGATGCTGCTAGTGAGTTGGCATAAGATCTTCTTTTCTGATTTAGGGTTTTTCCCATTTGGAAATAATAATAAAAAAAAATCTCTTGGTACTTATCCATAATTTCTGTGTTCATAAACAGAAAAGGAATATTTTTTTTTTCACAGAGATACTGTAAAAATACAAATGAAGCTGTTAGATGATATGATGATCAGTATTGTAAGAAAAGATATTTGTAAAACTATTAGATACAACTAAGAAATGCAGAATATAATGTCAAAATACTCAGCTTTTTTAGTGGTGATGTCTAGAGTCTGTTTTGCAGTAACAATGATTTAACAGCTCAGGTTTAATTGTGTAGATATACTAGATATAGCAAGCAACTCTTAGGTGTTTGAGACAGCAGCTCCTTATCACAAAAGCAGTACACTGGTTAGAACTGTCTTGGAGGAAAGATCTTAATTCATACATGCCATTAAACATTAGCAACTGGGGGCTTGATTTAATTCAGCTGCAGCTCAGTAGATAGAATACCCTAATATTGAGTGTGTATTGTGAAGTCCTGCCAGACACTACTGTCCCTTCAGCTTTTCTAGCTAAACATTTTATGCATTTGTTTCTGGGACCATTTCAGACAAAAATACAGTTATTTGAAGTAATCCAGCTCATTTTGAAGAAATCTGCTTTGGGATTTGAGTCTGAGAAAGGCCTTGAGCAGGGGNAAGAAATCTGCTTTGGGATTTGAGAAACTGAGCTAACAGATCACTAGCCTGAGAAAGGCCTTGAGCAGGAACTTTGTCAGCTGGTTCATGAAATACCATAATGTCTTTTATCCCTTTAGAGATATTCAAGAAACTCTGCAGTACTATGGAGCAAATACCGTTACTTCTCTTGGTAGGTATCTTGGTCACTATTTTGCATTCATCATCGTAATTCTTAGGGTGGATGTGATATGCATTGTTTGAGACCTGTTTGTTTATGGAGTTCATTAACTGAACTTTTTGAATCAGTTTGCTTGTTTGTGATTCTGAGAAAATAGCTCTACTCAGTTTGCTTGTCTACTGTTTGCATTGCTGCTGACATTAAGTCTAAAGGAACGACTGTCACACAGACATCATCTATAACTGGACCTAAAAGAGACCTGTCATGATTTAGGCCCATCAAGTGACAAGACCACGATTAGACTCAAGTACCAAAGACCTGAGGATTGCCAAAGGTCAGGGAGGGCTTAATTGCCGATTATGGTCCTGGACAAAACAGACCAGGCTACTCATCTTGGGGAAGAAAACAGAAAATAATTAAATCCACCACCAACTAAAACATAACCATAAAACCCCAAAACATAACCAACACAAAATAACACAGAGTGGTACAATGATGAAAAGCACAATCAGCCCTTTAAGACCACCTTCTCCTCTCCCCTCTTCCTGGACTCAGACCGCTGATCTCGGTGTCTTTATCTCCTCCCCACTGAACAGCTCAGGGGGATAGGGAATGGGGGTTTCAATCAGTCTATTCCCAATAGCTTCTGCTGTTTGTCTCTCCTCAGGGCAGGTGGATTCTGTGCTGGTCCTCCTTACACCTCCACAGGGTACCTCACACACCTGGCAGCCCTGCAAGGGCTACTCCAACCTGCATTTATCTCAAAGGCCTCTCTGCCTCTCATGTGGGTCTGCTCTGTGGCCCGCAGGCTTTACAGCACAGCCTGCGCCATGGCCGCCTCCTCACACAGTCTGCTGCCCATCCAGGATGGGCACTCACATGGAGCTGCTGGTGGGTGTCAGTCCTGCCATTGCCCTCCATGGGTTGCAGGGGTACAGCTTGCATTCTTGCCATGGGTTGCAGAGGGGTCTCTGGTCTGGTGCTCCTCCTTCTCTGACTACGGGGTCCGCATGATCACCTCCATCTTGTACCACTCTTACACCTCCTCCCAAGCACTTAAAATTCCCATCCTTAAATAGTGATGACAGAGGTGCCAGATTGACCAGCAGGGCTGGAGGTGGATCTGAACCCAAGAACAGGGGAAAAGTCCAAGAACTCTTTACCAGGTCTTCACTGCAACCCCTCCCCCTGTTACCAAGCAAAAATGGCTCCTTGCTAAACCATGACACGACACCTGCTATTTACATGATTATTCCAGAATAACCATGATTTTTTGAATATCCTCTGCTTAATATAGACAATAAAAATTGTTCTAGCTGTTAAAAAGGATATACTATGAAATTAAATAATCAATGAAAATAAATCAAGATTATAGCAATGATGCCAGTCACAATAAGGTAAATGACTCTTTTCACTAAAGGGAATTAAAAGTGCTCAGTAGGTGTTAGGTTATTTCTATTTTGTCATTTTTTTAGTGATGTGGGAAAGTCACTTTAGCCATCTAATTAAAAAAAAAAAGTTAAGTCAATAGCCAGACATACTTTCCCCTTCTCTTTTCTCAGCTTGAATAAGCTGAATGTACATGTCGCTAATGATCATCCCAAAGGTGAGCACACTGAGAGCTGCTAGCATAACTAGACAAACGACTATTTCAGTGTAACTAAACAATGTATTATGGTTTGTTATTTGTCATGTTGATTGGACAATTGTCATAAATATTAGGATTCCTACCAACTTGAGATATAAGGCCTACTCAACATATGCCCTTGTCTCATGAAAATTTCCTGTCAGTACAAGACAAATTTAATCCCAAGCAATAAAATAGTTGTTTGTGTATACACTTTTTCCTTTCTCTCCACTTGTAGAATAGAAATTCAACAATACCACAGGTCTATAAATATTAATCATGGGCTTTGAAATATGAAATGAGAAATTCAGTTCTCCTTTATTTGTATGCATATAATACACTCATAAGTAATGCAAATTTTTACCTATCCAGAAGCAATTTATATCTAAACAGTTTACTAGAAATTTACTAAATGTAAATGAGTTCATTTTTGAGTCCATTCAAACTACCTCTCCTTCCTGCCCTTCAGCATTTTGGCAGAATGATTGGCTAAAAGATATCTGGGAAGAAGTTATTATTACTCTTGAAAAATAGCATTTTTCATCCCTTCTGTAAATCGTGACTGCAGTTTCAGGTGACTAAATCAATAGAAAAATATTTTATACGAAAACGCATAACCTTGTCTCCTATGGTCCTGATTTTGAGCAGCTAGAATTGACTGTTCCTTCCCTGCTTTTATTAGTAAAATAGAAATAGTGAGCTTAGTGAGCTAATTTAGATTTCTGAAGGTTGGCCACAGAGTTAGTAGGAGAGAGAGAGCAAGGCTGTGTATCTGGGCAACAGGGAGGAGAGTGGAAAGAATGAGTCCACCTCTTTCACTGTCAGTTGGGTGCTGGACGGGCAATTTTTATCACACTTTCTTGAAGACTGTGCTGTTCAAGTGTGGTAAGTGAGTTAGCACTGATTTCAGTAATTCCATCAACACCATGACCGAACGAACAATAGTAAAAATAGGCCCCACTTGGCTTTCTTCTGACTAATTGTAAGTTCACGACAGAGCAGGAATTGAACATATTCTCCAAAGCTGGTGCCAGTCCTAAATTACACACTGTTTTTCAGGGTATGCTAAGGTACACTAGATCCTGATTAGTTCCTGGAAAAATATATTTGTTCTTGCCTTGCCGTTGTGTTTATCTAAAAAAGAATAAATTGTATAACAACTAAGCATCAATAAAAATAGTGGCTCAGGGTTATACACCCACAGTACATACTCTGCTTTGCAGCAACAAGAAGTATTGACATTTAATTCTTGGCCGACACTTCATAAATCTATATTTACTGTTCACATGTATATAACCAGATCAAATACTCTGCACTGTCATGGCTAAAATGAATTATACAATAACATGTAGTATCTATGTACTGGAAATTTTATCTGCATATACATATATGTGTGTGTATATTTATATACATACAAGTATTTTCACACAGTAATGGAAAAAAATGGCCTAGAAGGAAATTACTTAGTCATTGAGAGAAATCCCATTCTGCTGTGGGCAATCACATTATGTTCCATAAAAGGAGTTCTCTTCATGAAGGCTTTTACTCCTATTGCTTTCACTGTAAGTCTATTCCAAATCTTGAACAATCTATAAGTTAGAACTTTTTTATCTATAATAAGAAAGCCTAAAATACGATTAATTTTATTATATTTTTTTTCCTCTCTAACATTCTTCTTCAGCCCAATATGTTCTTTTTTTTTAGTGTTTGTCCCTTATAAGGATTATGAGGATATCCTCAGTTTCCAGAAACGGGTTCTTTGAGCCCTCTCAAGTGAAACACAAATGTTATATTCTTATTGTAATCCAAATAGCCTTCCTCTGGATCTGTTTTAGATTTTTGAAAGTATGCATTCAGAACATTTCCAGGACTGTTGAATGGGATCTATTCCAAATCAAAGTTTATCTGCTGATGTTTCCTAGGATTCCTTTTGTCTTTTTCTCACCTGCAATGCGTGACAATTTACTATCATTTTACAGTCATCTTTAAATCCTTCTTGCGCATTTCCAGCTGACCACATCTAATTTTATAGCAGAATTTTAAGGCTTTCTGTGTTACACCACTGCATGAAAATCAGTTTCTCCCCTCTTCTACAGTATAAAAGATAACTGAGAAGTTTATGGAAACTGCTTTATACATTTCCAAACAGCTGTGTTTAGAAGTTATGAAAGAGAATTTTAAGCCTCACACTAACAGTTACAGAATTTGCTGTGATAGACCACATGTATTGGCAATACTGATCTGGCATTCTGCCCTGTAGCAGTCAACAAATTGACAGGGCAGTAGCTATTAAATATAATCAACTACATCTACTTCTTAGAAGGACTTTTTGTCACCAGGAATGTATATGCCTATGGTTTGATAATGGCTCTGGCATGTCAGGAGCCCAGAAACACCTAGGGAATTTCCATGTTCAGAGTAATGCATTGCATTGAGGTTTCACTCTTAGATGGAATATTCAGGCAGTTATGCTTTTTTTTTTTTTTTTTTTTTTCTCCCACTCTATCCTTTTATTTATAGTTAAAAAAATAACTGTCCTCAGAGAGATTTCTTTAGAGTAACATTCTCACAGCTGTTTGGCTAAAGAATTTCTGTTGGACTTGTCTCTGGTCACAATCAGCCCTTCTCCTCTATTACTTTCTATTTTTGTAATCATTTACACAGTTGAAATCATATAAAAGAGCAAAGGAACTTCTTGGATGAGTTATGAGTAAATACAGCAATGCCAGACCCCTTGGGGAAAAAAAA
>WBNH01004426.1:5425-20941 GCA_013401255.1 Urocolius indicus | reverse complement strand
CGCAGCGCACCGGCCCCGGTGGGGCGCGTCGGGTCGGGTCGGGTCCAGGCGGGTCCGCTCCGGGCGGGTTCGGCGGTCGCTGCGCGCGCCGGTGCGGGACCATGGCGCGGTGCCGGCTGCTGCTGCCGCCGCCGCTGCTGCTGCTGCTGCTTGGTGCCGCCGCCGCCTTCAACCTGGACCTCGCCTTCCCGGTGCTCAAGGCGGGCGCGACCCCCAGAGGCTTCTTCGGCTTCTCGGTAGCGCTGCACCGGCAGACGGAGCGGCAGGAGCGCTGNACCGTGGGGGTGGGGGTAGGCTGGGGGGAGGAGGAGGAGGGAGTGGCGGAGCTGTGAGGGCGGCGGGTGCCGTCCCGGGGGTCTAGGTGCTTGGTGGGATTGGGGGGGACGCTCCGTCGTGGGAGGCAGGGCCCCTGAGCTCAGGATAATGGGGGGTATATGCTATAACGTGTGTATGTGTATCCTCTGCTGTGGCTTTGCTTTGCACTTCTGTATTGGATGGGGTCCCACCCAGAGCCTGGGGTTCCTCAACCTTCGTTCCCTTGGCGCTGAGCACCCTCTGCGTGTTCCCTCTGCGGGACCCCGATGACACGGAGAGAGTCTGCAGCACAGCTGGGACATTCCGTGACAGCATCAGTGGGTGCGGAGTCTGGCAGCCCCCACCAGAAGCAGGAGCCCCCCCAACCCTGCGGGGTCCCTACTCAGTACCGACTGCCTTGACCCTCACAGGGGCGGGCGCGAAGCCCCTCACATTTCCCCCTTCAGCCCCCTCCCTTCCCCCCCTGCCCAGCAGCCTCGACTCTCCCAGGGAAGCCCAAGGAAACCTGTTGAACTGTAATTCCTGCTGCCGGGCAGAGCCCCAACAAAAACCCTTTTCAGATGGTGCACTCCCCGTGTCATCCCACCGCTGTCACTTGCCGTGTCTCCCCCACTCAGAGGGGACACCTCCCACTGCCAACAGCATCCCTGGCTGTTATTCCTCATGGCCCGAAGCGTGAGATGCATGTGCGCACTGGAGAGAAGGCGCCGTCTCAGGGGCTGGGTTGGGTTTTTCTCACCTGGGGGCACGGGTTTTTGCTGGCTCACCCTCCTCCAGAGCTCCCAGCTCCAGGGGTCCCAGCGGAGACCCAGAGGGCTCCCTCTTCTCCGCTGTGCCCGTGGCAGAGGGACCGGCCGGCAGCTGCTGGACGGAGGCATCTGCAGCTCTACATTCCAGAGATGCATTTTGGCCGCTCACCCTGCTGTGGGACGTCTTGTTGTTGCTCCCGTCCAGGAGGGAGTGAAGCCGTCACCCTGCAGCAGCTGCGGGGGTGCAGGAGCTGGCCCAGTGCCCAGGGGACCCCTCCTTCCCGTGGGGACATGCTGGCTCCCATCCATGGCCAAGTAACCCTGGCTCCGGTGCCGTCAGAGCAGCTGGTGAGGTGATACTGGGGTTCAGAGTCCTGGCTGGTGCCAGGGCAGATCAGCTCATATGTCTTCCCAAGATTTTGGTAGTGGCTGTTGCTTTGTCTTGGAGCTTTGGGGGCTTTGGCCCTGATGGGGGCTTACAATCCCCCAGCATGGGCCACGTGGCCCGTGCGTGTCTGAGCGTGACGCTGGCAAGGCACAGAGGCTCTGTGGTCTGTAGGGAAAAGGCTTTGGAGCGCAAAAGCCCCGAGGGGGATATACACCCCCTTCCCCTGGGAGCCTTCCACTGCCTGTCTGCGTTGGAGGAAGCACACGGGACTCTTGTGAGCATGGAGGGGCTGTGGAGTGCCAAGCGTATTCCTGCTTCTCTGTAGGGCCTTCCTTGTGGACCTGGACAGGCTGCGCAGGCGGCTCTGGCTGTCTGCTGCGGGCAGGAGGGGGCTGAAGCAAGTGTGGGCAAGAGAACTGGGGAGCTGCCCGCCTCTTGCTCCTGCCTGGGAAAGATGATGCAGGCAGAGGACTGGAAGGGCCACAGGGTTTTTCTCCCTCCATGGGGTGCCCGTGTTCCCCAGCCCAGGTAGTGGGAGCCATTCCGGGCTGATGCGGTGAGGTGGGACAGGTGCAGTCGTGCCCCCAGTCTCCCGCCGTGCCAGGGCAGCCAGCCCAGCGCTGCCTCGCCGGGGGGGGGGGTGTGCAGAGCCAGGCTGCAGCACGATGGGGAGAACCCGCTCCCTTCCCTCGCAGCAGAGGGCGGCTGCCCTGCCCTTTGCTTGCAGGTGCAGCCCTGCCACAGCGGGGTGGGGACAGGAAAGAGATGCTTCCTGCCACCAGCGTCCCCACCAGCTACTACGGGGGTGTCCCGTGCTTTCTGGGGGGCTCTAGGCACTGGCCTCACCCTGTGGTCATCGGAGGTGTTGGGATGGCAGCGGGGCAGGAGAGATGCTCCGGAGCATGGTTGGCATTCCTGACCTCCCCGCGGGGTGGGGAGAGCCGCTTCCCGGCTGGGCGCTGGCGAGGGGCCAGGCTGGCACGGCACAGCCGGCGTGACGCCCAAGTTTCCCCCTTCCTCCACCCCCACGGTGTTTTTCATGTCCCAGAGCTGTGCCCAGGTAAAGGTTTGTTTGCTCGCTCCTCCCTGGGCCAGGTGAAGGCGAGGTGGAAGCAGCAGCCTTATCAGCCTCCCCGAGATTAAGAAACTCCGGCTGCTTGTGCAGAGTCCAACCACTCCTGCGGGCTCAGACGTGGCAGCACTGCTGGAGGTGGTTCGGACTGCGGTTGTGCTGGCAGGATCTGGTGGTGCCAGGGGAATCTGACCCGTGTGGGGTTTAGGGGTGTCCCTGAACAGCACACGGAAACTGAGGCACGCTGTATCTGTGCCAGAGAGGTTGAGGGCCCTGTATGTGCAGTTGGGGATGGCAAGAGGCAGCACCCACATCCATGGCCACCTGTGTGCCTCAGTTTCCCGAGGGGGTGGGGCAGGGGGGTTCTCCCTTGTGCCTTTCTGTTCCCATCTGGCTGGTGGGGAGGAGGAGCAGAGTGTGGCTGGCAGCAGGGCTGCCTGAATTCCCTGCTTTCCCTCCCCCTCGCCTGGTTTTCTGCCGATTGCCAGAGCTGGCCTGGCTGCTCTCCCCCCGCCTTGGCCGGGGTCCTGCGGGGCTGCAGCTCCTTGGCAGGCGGAGGGGGGATGGATACGCACTGGTGGGGCCGGCACCCGGGGGGATCATCCATCCATCTGTCCATGCCTCCCTGCTTTGAGGAGCCATCTCCCGCCTCCTTTCCGGCACAGGCATCAGCAGATTTGCCTGCTCAGGGCTCCCAGGGGGAATCGATCGCTGCAAGGCCCCCCCCCACTGCAAACATATAGTGGCACTGGGGGGGAGATGGGGTGGTGATGGCTGGTTTGGGGCTGGCCTGGAGCGTTGTAGGGGTGGACTATGCTGGGGACACCTCTCAGTTGCCTTCGGGAGTGCAGGGGGGCTGTTGGAGGCCCAGCAGCCCGGCCACAGAGCTGAGCTCTTTAAAGCTGGAGCTTCTTGCAGCCCTGGTTTGGGGTGGGAAGCTTTGGGGAGGGTCCCTTTGCCCCACGGCACTGTCATTGCCTGTGACCAGCAGGAGGGGGTGCTGTACCAGAGCCCCCCACCCTTATGCATCTTGGTGCTTGTCACCCCTCAAATGTGTGGGGAGATGGATGAGTTGCTGCACCCGCTGCCCAGCTGGTCCCTGGAGCAGGGGCTTTGGGGCCGTGGGGCTGCAGAGGGTGTGCTGCCCTGTTGGGGGTTGGTGGTTCCCCCATGGCACAGCCTTTTGAGGCTGAGCCCAACCTGCCATGCAGGTTAGATTCCCTTTTGCCATCCTCGTCAGCACTGTCTCACTGCAGAGGCAGCTGCGTTTTGGCCCAGTCAAGGTCCATCCCCCGGCTGCTGCTCCTGGCTCAGGCAGCGCTGGCTGGGAACCCCCACGCCGCCGTCCTCCCTGGCTTACCAGGGCGGATTAAGACAGGGCATGGCCTCTTGCATTCCGGCCCCCCTCCCTTCCCAGCCTCCCCCTCTTGCTGTTTGTCCATCTCGGCCTTTGCTCAGGGCCTGGGCTGAACCCCCTCTCCTCATCCCCCCAGCCAGCTGGGACCAGTGCCACTAAGGTCCCCGCCTCCCCAAACTGGGAGCCTCAACATCTCAGCTCATGAGTCTCCTGGCTCTGTGTGGCACCTTGGGGCATATGTGGAGTGGGGGCTGCCTTGTGTATGTCCCCCCTGCTCCAGGGGGGGTCTGAAGTTCCCAACATCCTATGACACCCCCTCCCCCCAGGAGCAGAGCCTGTGAGTAGGCTGCCGTGCTGGGAAGTCTTGACTGGAGGCAAGGAGAAGCTGCAGCCGCTTGGCTTGGGTCAGATCCCACACCCATGACCTGTGGGACGTGGCCATGGGGAGCAGTGGTGGTTAGGAGCAGCTTCACTGGGCACGGGGGTCTGGCTGAGCTAAGACCACCCAGGAAGGCTGGGGGGAACACATCCTGCCTGCGGGTGTATTCCCTGCCCCAGGAGCCATGCTGCTGCTGAAGCAGCACCCAGTGGCTGTGCGTCCTGCAGAGGTTGGGATGAGAGGGAAGGACACCCCATGACTTTGTGCCAGGTTGGAAGAAGTCAGGAGGCAGCAATCTCTTCTTCAGACCCAGCCGGGTTCCCGCTTTGCCGGGGTGATGCGGGGTACGGCACCAGCAGCCTCACACCCCCATCGCGGCATTCCTGCAGGGAGCAAACCCCCGCACCGCACCCCCGCGGGGGCCGTTCTGCGGCGGGGCCGCGCCGTGCCCCCACCTGCAGCCGCGGCTGACTCAGGCGGAGCCGCCGGCGGGGACGGGCACCGGCCGTGTGCGGGGGAGGTGGGGGGGGGAGCCGCGGCGTGCCGGGGCGGGGGCTGCCTGGGGCCCCGCATTCCTCCTGCGCCTGGGCTTTGAGTCAGCCGCGCCGGCTCTGCCCGGGCGCGCAGGGCTCGGCGCTCCCTTCCCGCCGGCGGTGGGATGGGGACGGGCTGATTTCTCCGTGTTCTAGACGGCGGCCGAACTGCCCGAGCTGAAAACCGACCGGCTGGTTACCCCAGCGCTCCCCGCGGGGAGGTCTAGGGGCTGCGGCAGCTCCCTGCGTGCCCTGTTGCCTCCCCTGGCAGCCTCTTTCTGTCCTGCCTGGGGAGAGGAGAAGGGGACACGCTTCCTCTGCGGGCACGGTGCGGCCGTGCCTCCTCCACGCCATTGTCCTCGCCATCCCGAAGGACTTCCCAGCGGAAAGGCTGGCCTTTCCGGAGCCCTCCGGGCACGCAGGGTCCTCCTGCTGTCCCCCCAGGCTGCAGATCCTGGGCCCTGCTGCTGCCTGGGGGTCCCCGGCCTCTTCCCTTGCTGGGGGAACTGTGTGTCTTGGGGTGGATAGGGGGTTCAGGTGGGCGCCAAGGGTCCTTTGCATCCTTCAGCATCACCTTAAAGCCCCTGTGGGATGAGCACGCCGGTGCCAGGCAGTGGGTGCGTCATCTCCCAGGATGCCGATGTCCTCCCCCTGCCTGGCACTGCTGTGACTCAGCTGGGACATCTCTGCCCCCACTCCCCTGAGTCACCCCCGGAAGGGTGCCGCTTCTCCTGAGACCCCCAGTGCTGCCTGGAGTGGGGAGGCAAGCCCAGACGCTCCTTGGAGCTGAATGCGCATGTGCCCCTCCTGGAGCGGGTCCCAGCTCCCCCTCCCCACTCTAGGGAGGGGGGGTCTTTTCCCGCCAGAACGCCCGGTTCTTGGCAGCATTCCCTGGTACGGTGGCAGGAGCTCAAGCCTGTCCGCCGGACACGCCGCAGCTGTGCTGCAGGCCCAGCCTCGCCGCCAGCTCAAAGGTTGGCTGGGAAGGACTGTGGGTGTTTACACAGGCGTGGGGGCCCTGGCAGCCGCCGTCTCTACCGAGTGACTCCCGGCACAGCGAGCAGGGGATGTGAGAGCTGCTGGCGTCAGCTCGACACCCCCCTTCACACCCTCCCCGCACCCCTGTACACAGGGATGAAGGACTCAGCCATGAGCCCAGGCAGGGATTGGGTCCTGCAAGGCAGGGGCAAGGACCTTGTCCCTCGACTTGTACCCCCACAAGAGTCTGTCTTTTCACATTCCTGTGAGACCTTTCAGTCTGTTTGTGAACTCTCATGCGGGCTGCAAGAGGCTCGTTGCTGCCAGCCCCGTGCATGCCCATCCAAGAGGAACACCCTTTCCTGCTTGTAGACGGGCTAGGGGTCCACTGCCCCCTGGTATTTGAGGGTATCAATGTACGACGTGCTCCTGGGAAGCAGCTTCTCATCCTCTCTGAGCACCTCTTGGCCACCGTCACACCCCGCCACCCTGTCCCCAGGGCAGCCTGCCTGGCTTTGCACCTCCAAAATGAGATGAGGGGCACTGGGGCAGGTGGACTCACTGCTTTGCCCCCCTTTTCTGTCCCCCAGGCTGCTGGTGGGGGCCCCCCAAGATGTGGAGCCAACGAACAGCACGAGGACAGGTGCCGTCTATGCCTGTCCCCTCACCGCCGACACGGGTGACTGCCAGCGGCTTGACATCGAGTTGAAGAGTACGTGAGCACCCTGAGGAACCCCAAAATGCTCCCCCCCAGCACCTGGGGGACTATGAGGGTGGGGAGGTGGTGTCCCCACTCTCAGGCTGCTTCCTCCTCGCGCAGGTGAGCCGGACAAGGCCATCATCGATGACATGTGGCTGGGGGTGACGGTGGCCAGCCAACGGCAGCCGGCCGGGAGGGTGCTGGTGAGTGCACGTGCACCCCAACATTTCACACACACACACACACACACACACACGTGCGGGTGCCACGCTGCCACCTCACACGGCTGCATCAGAGAGCTGCTGGTGGGCCTTTCCCGTGGGCCTCGCACGTGTCCCCAGCGCGGAGGCAGGAGGCAGGGGGTGGTGGCCCCTGTTTTTTGGGGTGCTGAGGCGGGCACGGTGCTGTCCCGGCAGGCCTGTGCTCACCGGTACACCAAGGTGCTGTGGTCAGGCAGCGAGGACCAGCGGCGCATGGTGGGCAAGTGCTACGTGCGGGGCAATGACCTGCGGCTCAACATCAGCGACGAGTGGCAGACCTACCACAATGAGATGTGCAACTCCAACACTGACACCGACGAGACCGGCATGTGCCAGATGGGCACCAGCGCCGGCTTCACCGCCAACATCATCTACTTTGGGGCTCCAGGTGCCTATAACTGGCAAGGTGCGTGTGCTGGGGAGGGGCAGGGCTGGGCAGCCCCTTCCCTGGGCACGGCTGGCGCCTGTGCCACAGAATCCCACATAATCATTACGGTCCGAAAAGACCTTTGCGATCATTGAGTCCAACCACTAACCTCACTCTGCCAAGCCCAGCACTAACCCACAGCCCTCAGCATCCCAGCTGTGCATCTTTTAAGTAGCTTCGTGGATGGGGACTCCCCCACCTCCCTGGGCAGCCTGGCACAGGGGCTGACAACCCTCTTGGTAAAAAAGTGCTTCCTAACGTCCAGTCTAATCCTCCCCTGACACAACCTGAGGCCGTTTCCTCGTGTCCTGTCATTTGTTACTGGAGAGAAGAGATTGACAACTACCTCACTGCAACTCTCAAGTAGTTGTACTGAGGGATCATGTCTCCTCTCAGCCTCCTCTTCTCCAGGTTGGACACCCACCCTCAGCTTCCTCAGCCCTTCCTCATCACATTTGTTCTCCAGACCCTTCCCCAGTGCTGGTGCCCTTCTCTGGACATGCTCCAGCCCCTCAATGTCTTTCTTGTAGCAAGGGAGCCAAAACTGAACACAGCACTCAAGGTGCAGCCTCGGCAGCGCCCAGTAAAAGGGGACAATCACTTCTTTGGTCCTGCTGGTCCCACTATTTCTGATAAAGCCAGGATACCATTGGCGTACTTGGCCACCTGAGCACGCTCCTGGCTCCCGTTCAGGCAGCTGTTGATCAACACCCCCAGGTCCTTTCTCTCTGAGCATCTTTCCAGTCCCTCTGCCCCTAGCCTGTAGCATTGCCTGGGGTTGGTGTAACCCAGGTGCAGGACCCAGCACTTGACCTTGTTGAACCTCATACAGCTGGCCTCAGCTCAGTACCTTCACAGGGCATTCCCTTGTGTGTGCACACTAGAGCACGACAGTGTGCGTGTCTCTCTGCGTGTGTTTATGTGCCCACACGTGCACGGTGAGTGCAGACATCTGCATGTTTGTGTGTGAGGACGTGCCTGAGGGTGCCCTGCACTTACCACTGGTGTGTACCTTGGTGTGTGCTTATCTACACACCTTCTGTGCGTGGGTGAGCGTGTCTGTGTGCACACACACGTGTGCAGGTGGGTGAGGGGAGCAGGGCCAGGGTTAACTCCCCCCTTCCCGCTGTTACAGGTACCGACTACATGCTGCAGCGGGAGATGTGGGACCTTCATGACTTCTCCTACCCCAACAAGAAGAATGGCAATACCTATATAGGTAGGGGGCAGCAGGGCAGGGAGCTTCCCCTGCAGGGGCCCTTGAGGGTTTTTGAGGTGAGGAGATGGATTTTAAGAAAACCTTGGGGACGATATTAAAGGGCTTTTGGGGGGCTTGGAGATCCCCCTCAGGGATGCCATGAGCAGGGGCACAGTATTCAGAGGCTGGAGGGGGTCACACGGGGCTGGGGGCATGAGGGGGCTCTGTGCAGGCCCTTGTCTCACCGGGGGCTTTGGCGCAGGATACACAGCGGAGGTGGGCAGCGCGGTGCTGCAGCAGGACGCGGTGACGGTGGTGACGGGCGCTCCCCGGTACCAGCACACGGGGGCCGTGTACCTGCTGAGCCGCAGCCCCCAGCAGACACTGCAGAGGAGCCTCCTCCTGCCTGGCCATCAAGTCGGCTCCTATTTCGGCAGCGCCGTGGCCCTGGCAGATCTCAACAACGATGGGTGAGGGCAGTGGGTCGGGACCCCCCAGGTCCCATGGTAAGGGGTCTCACCTGGGGCATCCCGCAGCTCGAGTGAGGTCTCTGTGCATCATAGCATGGCGAGGGGTTTGAGAGGAGTCATCTTTTCATGTCTCTGGGAGTCCCCACTCCTTCTGGGGTGTCAGGGGGGGTTGTGTCACAGCCCCCAGCCCAACCAGCCCCTTGGCCCTGCAGGTGGCAGGACCTGGTGGTAGGAGCCCCCTACTACTTCCAGCGGAAGCAGGAGGTGGGAGGTGCGGTCTACGTCTACATGAATGAGGTGGGGGGCTTCCAGTCCCACCCCAGCCTGGTCCTCACCGGCCCCAGCTACTCCGCCTTCGGCTTCGCCGTGGCCAGCATCGGGGACATCAACCAGGACGGCTTCCAGGGTGAGGTGTTGGGGACCCTTGTGAGGGGAGCCATGGTGGGACGGGGACGGGGGGTGGGGGGGGTGCATCCAAATGGAAGTGTCTCCAGGTAAGAGGAGATCCCACTTGAGGGAACGTGGTGGGTGTGTGGAGAGGTTTGGGGTGAAGAGAAAGAGATGGGGGACATCTTGGGGGTGTACATGCAGAGAGGAGAGGGGCTGGGTGAGTGTTAAGTGGAGGGACAGTCGACGGAGGGTTGAGGAGATGTGGAAGGACTGCAGCCCACACCGTCTCCATGGGGCTGATCCTGGTCTTTTCCCCACAGATATCGCTGTCGGGGCTCCTTTTGAGGGGCCTGGCAAGGTCTACATCTACCACAGCAGCGCAGAAGGGCTGCTGGACAAACCCCGTCAGGTAACTGCCCCATGGGGAACCCCTCACCAGGACAACGGGGCTACAGAGCCCCTCTGAGCATCCCTTGCTCTCTGGCATGGGGCGCAGTGGGCAGATCCCTGGATCCACAGGGCTAGTGAACAGTGGGTGATGTCCCCACCTCCCCTAAATGCAGGTGATCAGCGGGTCAGACCTGGGTCCCGCCAGCATGCGGACCTTCGGTTACTCGCTGAGCGGGGGGCTGGACGTGGACAGTAACTCCTACCCCGACCTCCTGGTGGGCAGCTTGGCAGAGAGGATTGTCCTGCTCAGGTAAGGGAGGGGAGATGGAGGCATCCTGCAGCCCCTTCTCTCCTTGCCCACCTCCCAGGTGCCTCTGCCAGCACCCCCATGGCAGTGGGTTGGGCACAGAGTTGGGCACGGAGCGATGTGCTGGGCAAGGAGGGGCTGTGCTGCTGGGGGAGGGGGGTTCAGACAACCCCCGTTTCTGCCCAGAGCTCGGCCTGTGATCAACATCTTGGACAAGACCTTCACGGTGACCCCCAGCAAGGTGGACCCTGCGCGGTGCACGTCTGACTCCTGGTGAGCCCCGGTGCAGCCGCTCCTGCTCGTGGCACTGCAGGGCTGGCAGCTCCGCTCACGGCCCCTTTTCCCCTCACAGCATCACTATCACCATCTGCTTCTCCTACAACCAGAGCGCTGGAGACCCCCGGTACAAGGAGAAGATCAGTGAGTGCCCGGAGTGTGGGTTCTGTGCGGAGGGTGACATCCACATTTAGGGGAGGACATGGCGTTGTGGGGCCTGCACGTGCACGCAGGGGTTGTGTTGGAGGCACACGCGGGTGCAACACCCCTTTGCTCTGCTCTGCCGCAGCCCTGGAGTACACCCTGGAGGCTGACAAGGACCGGCACCCCCCCAGGGTCAGGTTTTTGGGGACTCACTCTGCCACCTACCGAGGCACCTTCCCTATGCCAGAGACCCGCTGTGAGTCTAAGGAGCTCCTGCTGCTGGTGAGCGTGTGCAAGTGCACGCGTCTGTCTGTGTGTCTGTGTGTCTGTGTCTGTGTGTGCTGAAGGTTGCTCCCCACGTGGCACCGGAGCTGTGAAACCGGCTGCTGGGAGATGGGGAGAGGGATGGTGGGGAACAGAAGCTTGGGCAGGAAAAGAGGTGGAAATTCCCTTCCCTGATGAATTTGTTGCGTCTCAGGATCAGCTGATACTCTGGACTTGTGTGGGGAGGGAGGGAGTCAGGGCTTTGCTGTGATTTCTGCCACCCTGCAGGACAACATCCGAGACAAGCTACACCCCATCGTGCTCTCCATGAACTACTCGCTGGTGGAGAAGCCCAGGAGCTTCCAGCTGGGTCCCCACTCCCTCGATGCCTTCCCCATCCTCAACCAAGACCAGTCCCACGAGAATGAGACCAAGGTGCCAGGGGCTGATGGGAGATGCTGGGCTGCAAGAGGCCCGGTGAGCCTGGCCTGTGGGTGGGAGAAGCCTCATGAGGACGTCCCTGTCCCTGCAGATCGAGTTCCAGAAGGAGTGTGGCTCCGACAACAAGTGCTACAGCAATCTCCAGCTCCAGAGCAGCTTCGTCACTGACCAGAACCAGCCCCTGCCCAGGTGACAGAGGGTCCTCCACGTACCCAGCCACCTCTGCCACCCGTTGTGCCACGGGTCGCCACTCAGCCCCTCTCAGGCTGTGCTGTAGGGATTGGGGGTGGGGGGAGGGTGTCTCCATCCTGCTGGGATGAGCCACGCATGTGCTGAGCAGGGCTGGTCTCTGCCCAGGCTGAACGGCACACAGGTGCTGCAGTACAGCCGGGACGGGAGGAAGCTCTACCTGAGCATCAACATCACCAACACACCCACCACTCCATCCAACGGCGAGGACGCCCACGAGGCACTGCTCAACGTCACGGTGCCATCCAGCCTGCTGCCCTCCTCCGTGCGCCCGGTAGGCCGTGGCAGCCCCCTCCCCTTCTGCAGCACCAGGGCAATCCTCGCCAGCATCCTCCTCACCCTCTTCCCCCTCCCCAGAGCGGAGCCTGTACCTTCGCAGAGACGGTGCTGTGTGAGCTGGGCAACCCTTTTAAGAGGAACCAGAGGGTGAGTGCTCGCCCTTACCCTGCCCCCAGCCACCCCTGCCCCCCCCTCAGCTCTTTTAAGGGGTCAACAGGCAGGTGGAGGTCCAACTGAGCTGCTGCATGATCCTGCTGTGTTGCAGGCAGAGCTGATCATCACCTTTGAGGCCATTGGGATCATGCTGGACACACGGGAGATCTTGGTGTGGCTGGACCTGTCCACGTGAGTGTCCTTGGGTGGGTGGAAGTGGGCTGGGAAGAGGGTGCCAGCAATGGGTTTGGTTCCTCTTTTGCTTGGTGGTGGACTGGGATTGTATCCAGCAGCATCGCTGGTGCAGAAGGGACTGCAAGGCAGGTGAGGCCCCTGGGATGGGCAGGATGGGGACCTCATAACTCCTGTTGGGGCTGGGGGCTGCCCCACACTGGTGGGGGCTGTTTGATGGTGGGAGATGCTGACCTCGGCACCTTTGCAGCCAAAGCACCCAGGAGGACCTGCAACCCGTGCTGGTCAAGCTGCTGGTGGACTACAGCATCCAGTCCTCACTGAGCGTGTGAGTGAGCCCGCCATGTCCCAGGAATGGGCAGTGGAACACCCCAGAGGTGCTCCCCTTTCACTCCATCCCACTCACCATGCCCGTTCCCTGTCCTGTCTCCAGAACCCCCTCCCACGCCCAGTCACACTTCAGCGGGACAGTGGTGGGCGAGTCGGCCATGCAGAGAGAGCAGGACGTGGGCAGCCCCCTCGCCTTTGACTTCCAGGTGAGCTGGGGGTAGCCAGTGCCTGGGGGTGGTGTTGGGAGTGCTGGTCTCCATCTCTTGCTCTGCTGCACAGGTGACGACCAAGGGTGAGTCGCTGGGCACCCTGGGCACCATCCTGCTGGGCTTCGAGTGGCCCTATGAGATCCCCAATGGGAAATGGCTCCTCTACCCCACCGAGATCCTCGTCAATGGCAACGAGACCTGCCAGCCCCCCGGGGGGGTCATTAACCCCCTCAACCTCACTGTGAGTGACCTGATCCCTCCTGCTTGGCAAGGACGTGTCCCTGCCCCACTGCATGGGTACTGCCAGCACCACCAGCCCGGCTTGGGGAGAGCTGCCCGGGCTTTGATGGGTTTCAATGTGTACCCCCTCTACCCTACAGCTGGAGGACGAGGCTCCATCCCGGCAGAGGCGGGAGCTGGAGGCCCCTGAACCAGCAGAGCCCCCCATCACCCTGGCCACTGCCAAGAAGGCCAAGTCAGAGGTGGTGCTGGTGAGTGGGGGCCGCAGGGGCTGAGGGAGCAGCACACACACACACATACCCAGAACTGCCCTGCACACTGCGCCTCTAGGCACCAGCACGGTGTGCTGGGGTTCTGCTTCCCTCCTTAAACCCCCTCTTATCTCCCAGAGCTGCTCCAAGGGCACGGCTCGCTGCATCTGGTTCGAATGCCCACTCCTGCACACCCAGCACCCCACCACCTTCAGCATCCGCGCCCGCGTGTGGAATAGCACCTTCATCGAGGTCAGCACGGCCCGGGGACAGGGGGGGCAGGGCCAGGCTGCTCAGCGGGGGCTGCATCATCAGGGCACCGAGTTTGCCAGGTCTCAGCTCAGCAGCTAACAGCCACCTCTTCCCCCCGCGGGCTGCTGCTGCCCTGCAGGAGTACAGCGATTTTGACCGGGTGAAGGTGGATGGCACAGCGACGCTCTTCCTCCGGACCCACGTCCCCACCATCAACATGAGGAACCACACGGTGCGGGTGAGTGGTGCCAGGGCCTCTTACTGGGACAGGCTGGGAGGGACTTGGGGCCACTGGGAGCTCCTTCCCTGATGAAGCTCTCCTCTTCCAGTTCTCGGTGGATGTGGACTCGGAGCTGACGGAGGAGCAGCCGGCTGAGATCGCGCTGTGGCTGGTGCTGGTGGCGGTGGCGGCCGGGCTGCTGCTGCTGGGACTGATCATCCTCCTGCTCTGGAAGGTGAGGGGGTGCCCAGATGCCCCGGGCTCGTGCTACTGGTGGCTGCCATCCTTCCCGCCCGGCTGTGGGACTCTGAGGAGGTGCCCCCCAGGTGGAAGGGTGCCCGGCTGCAGGGTGATAATAGGAGCAGAGAGAATCCTGACTTATCCCCTGCTGCAAAACATTTTGGGAGCTGCAAAAAAAAAGAAAACCGAAAGTGGGGCTGGGTCCCTCCTTGTGCTGTGGCTCCCACCTCCCACTGTGCTGCAAGGACTGAGGTTTTCCAGCATCTGGGGACCCCCTGGCTCCCTGGGGACCCCCCACTCTGTCCAGGGTGGGTTACGTGGCTGTGTAGGGCCACCTCCCCATAGCATCTCCAGGGGTGAGGGTGCAATGGCGCAGCTTGCCACTCCGCCCCCCTCACCCCGCAGGGTGCCCAGGAGCTCCCCAGCCCCTCTCACCTCCTCCCCTGACCCCCCCCCATCACCTCCTTCCTCGCAGTGCGGTTTCTTCCGGCGGGCCAACACACGGGCCATGTACGAAGCCAAGGGGCAGAAGGCGGAGATGAGGATCCAGCCGTCGGAAACCGAGCGGCTGACGGATGACTACTAGGTGGGGGGCAGCCCCCTGCCCCCACCCCGGGCACCTGTGCCACCTGCTTGGTAATGCCCCGTGGGGGCCCGCTACAGCAGCATCCTCCTACTCTTCAGCCTCCTCTCCTCTTTCTCACTGCCTCGTCTCTCCTGCCAGACTCTATAGGGTCCCTACAGGGCATAGTGGGCTCCGTGGGTCTCCGAGCAGCTCCAGGACTGCTGCTCCCTTTGCCTCTGCTCTCGCCGGCTCTGGGGTCTCTCCCCACCACACTCCTGCCCCATGCTGACTCCCCTCCCTCTCTCCCCCTCCCCAGTGTGACTTCTTCCAGCGGACCCGCTACTACCGGATCATGCCCAAGTACCACGCGGTGAGGGTCCGGCAGGAGCAGCGCTGCCAGCCCGGCGGCCTCCTGCCCCGCCGGCGCAAGAAACACTGGGTGACCAAATGGCAGGAGCCAGAGAAGTACTACTGACCCCCCACACACCCGGCCCCGTGCCAGGGGAGCACCGGGCCGGCGTGTGACTTTGCACAAGCACCATCTCTCTCCCTGACCCAACTTGCCTCCCGGCGCTGGCTTCTGCGCGCTCCTTCCCCGCTTCCCCGGGCCTGCCGGCACGCAGCCGGGCTCTTGCACGCTTGTGCCTTGCACGTCCGTGCCTTGCACGCTCATGGGGCCAAGCCCTAAATGTGCCCCTCGCCCTGTTCCCCGACGTGGCTGCTGCTGGTCTCACCGAGTGCCTTCCACCCGCGCAGACACTCCTCCCGCCGTGGCCTCGCACACCGGGACACGCTCGTGCCTCTCCTTCCCTGCGTGCCCCATCCGCTTTCAGTGGGGCTGAGACGTGCTACGGTGGGGAGGGGGGCAAGGGGGGGAGCTTGTTCCTTCCTCCCCTGCAGCATAGGAACCTTATCCTGCATGTTCTCCCCGTTCCCCTCAGTGTGTGTCAGAGGCAGCTCGGGCTGGGGGTGTGCAGTGGATGGGGCTGTGTTCTCCCACCCCACAGCCTCATCCCTTGGGGATCTGTCCCCCCCAGCCCTGGACGTTGCCCCGGGGTTAAGTTATTCTGTGTCTCTGGGTGGTGTTTTGGTGTTTAGAGCCCTGAAGCGTGGTCGGTACTGGGGGCTGGCTGCAGGGAGCGGGGAGTGGTTCCTGTGCACCCCCCTTTCCCAGGACCCTGCTCCCCTTTTCCCCTGCCCAGGTCACAATAAAGCCTCGCTCTGGGATTTGTAACTTCTTGTCAGCGTGAGGGGAGCGGCCTGGGGGGGGGTGTGGGGGGGCAGAAAGGGGCTTTGAG
>WBNH01004425.1:280337-334990 GCA_013401255.1 Urocolius indicus | reverse complement strand
GCTCATGTGAAACTAACTTTTGACCTTAAGGATCGGTCCCCAGGAACTAAAGATACATCAGTTTAGTACAAGATGCCAGTGTGTTTCGGATAGATCTGATACAGCTACATCCATGTATTACACTTCTACCTGCAGCTACTTTCATACTATGTCACTGAACATACTCCTTTGCTTGTGAATAGCTGTGAGTAGGGGAAAACAAAGTGAGGTAGTTCCTTCTCTTCCTCCTCTATGCATGCAGGTAGGAAGATCAAATAGGAAATTCTACTCTTTGTCTTGCCTTTCCTCCCTCTGGAGAGAGGGAGATTGTCTGTTGTGCATTTGTGAAGACAACACTAGAACTCCACAAGGACCAAAGAGGGCAGTTGTTTAGAGCTGATACCTCAGTGAGGATTCCCAGTCAGCTACAGATTCAAGGCAGCCCTACATCTTTTCTTCAAAAGTTCTGAAGAAGCACAAAAGACCCCTTAAGCTCAAAAGTTAGTTTCACATGAGCAGATTTTAAATCAAGTATGTAAGTGCAGAAAACCCAGACTGAAACCAGATTCCAAAAGGTCTGCACACTTATTTGACGCTGCTCCCTCAGTCCATGGGGCATGGGTCGTCTCTTCCACATTCAGGATCGTCTCTTCCACATTCACTCCTGTTCCAATAACCTGTTACCAGCTTCCTGGGTTACAGCAAATGCTACATAATGTGTTTTGACTCCCTCATTTTTCTTTCTTTCACTCCAGGAGTCTGTGCATCTGCTAATCCCAGCTGTTTTCTAATACCAATTATCCCATGTCTTTCCAGTTCCCAAGATTTCTCATCTCTACTTGCTTTTTCTAGCTGTCTTTCTCTGTCCTTGGGAAGCTTTCGCCCCAATAAGCAGTCTCATTTGCTCCCGGGAGGGACCAATTTTCCTTCCCCTAATTGTGCCCACTTAATGAGTTACATCTATTTTCAACATTGTGTATAACACAAAACCCATGAATAACTTACATACTCTTTCTATTTTTGGTGTTTTAAGGGAGTATACTTGGAGGAATACATGGTGTTCAATGTAGAGAAGCTGCAGCACCTTGTAAGAGCACCTTAACTATTGAAAAAAAGGTTGTTTTAGAAATAGAAATTGTAGGGTTTTTTTTCATAAAGCCCTGTGAAAAAATCAAAACTCAAACCCACTTTGGGCTTCTAAAACTACTATGCAATGAATATAGCAAAATATTGTTAAGTATAGCCATATCATCACATGTGAATTTGCATGTGTATGTATAAGAAGAATGTGATGTATATCATATCTACAGATATAAATATACACTGTTTCAGGAATCATGCTATAGTAACCTAACACAAATACAAATTCAGCTGTAACTAGATGTATAAGTAAGAGGCTCAAAATAAGAACCTAGAACAAGTGGGAGGAAGAGCAAGTTGTGGTATCTGAAGCCTGTTATCTACTTTTGCACTTCACACACTGCATAAGCCTGAGTAACGTGCAGATTTTTGGAGTTATTGGGTGGTCCTTAAGCATCTGCAAACCCTGTGGGGTTCTGTTCATACAGAGATTGCAGGGTTTCTCTGTAACACCTGGGAATCAGCTAGACAGAGTCACTTCATGACTCATGTCAGGTTAGACCTGGCTTCCTCAAACAGCTCCTCCCACATCTTAGTCTTCTCTAGTCAAGTACAAAAATCCATCCAGCAGCCACTCAGCCTTTAAAAGCAGTTGTTGTATTATAAGTAGGATGCTTTAGTCAGGTTATTTTTTAGGTAGCTTCATCCACCTAGGAGCCTGACTTTAGGCAAACTATTAAAAAAACATTTATTGAAGCCTCTGTAAGCCTGGGCTGATGTTTTATTTAGCATAATTTTTAATCTCACAGCTGTATTCTGTCCTATTTCTTCCTTAGTTTGTGACTAATCTCAGCGCTACATGAAACCACAAAGTAGAGCACAACTTCCTTCTTCCTTCTGCAACTCAGGTAGTTTCATACACAAAGTTATCCTCACCTTAAGCTGTGCTCTGCTCTGTGGACATTGCCTGGTGAAGTGACTGAACACCCTCATAACCCTCCTGATTTTGTCAGGGCAGCAAGGGCTGCAAGGTGATACCTATGAAGGATGGAGGGGCCAGGTACCAGAAGTAGCATCACTGGTACCTCCTATTGCTGGAGATATCTCTCCTATGGAGGGAGTATGTTCAAACCTCTTTGTTCTGTAATGACATATAGCATCTGGGCCTTATTGAGAGAAAAGATGGAGAAATATCTTATTTAAATTATTTTTGCTGCTAGCCTATTTCAGTATGCTTTATTTTCTTTCATCTTACAATGTAACAATTTTCTATAGCTGCTCCACTTTGCAAGAACATTGTACTTATTATACCTTTTGTTAGAGTGTCTCCCCTGGAGTGGTGATCACGTATGGGTTCTTTTTTTTTCTTCACAGAAACCTTCCTTTTTCCTGAACTGAAAATCTGGCTATTGAAAAAGCAGCATGACATAAAACAAAATTAGTCAACTTCTTCTGGTAAAAAGTAACCTTTTGTTATTTTTGATTGAGTGCCTACCTGTTAAGATGGTACTTTCAGTTTTATTTCTATAAACATGTTAAAGAAATTAATACTTATTTGCCAAATATGTGGATTTAAAGTGGCTTTGGTTTACTAAATTAAGTCAAAAGATATTCTAATCCAGAATTTAAATGACTTTAAATCATTTTAATTGATTTCAGTATCAAGTTAAAATATCATTCAATGCAAAGTTGCTTTAAACAAATTTTAAACAAAGCCCAGTGATTTTAAAAGATTTTTTGGGTCATTCAGAGATGTGTCTATAAGTAATTTTAGTGCAGAATTATGAAGGGGTCTGAATTTATGGAATGAGATACTGTTCCAGCTGATCAGCACATTCAGAAGGCACAATACAAGAATGGCAAAGCAAAGCCATATTCCCTGTTGCTGGTCCACTGAGCCTTCAGGTGCGACATCTGTCAGAAAGGCTCTCAGCTCCCACCCAGACTTACCTGAGTTTTCTATAGTTGCAATGCGAGATGCTCAAAGGTGAAGACTAAGGAACAGAGCTTATGTCAGAATTACACTCACACTGAGATTCACCTGTAGCCTCCACACCACTCTCACAGTCAGTGAAACAAAGGCAATGGTGCTCTTTGCAAGGAGCCCTGTGCTGTCATGGTCTCTATGGGCTAAAGATTAATAAGCAAATCAAGTCTTTAGAACTAAACTGCTTTAGCATCATAGATAGAAAAATCATCTGAGGGCTTGTGATTGTAAGCCCTGTCTCTCACCTATGCAGACAGGGTAAGTGTTATGAGAACTCGTAAATCACCAAAGTCTCTGTAGCAACAATTTACAGCCTGAGATTAGTATTGATATTTTTACAGCCAAAACTGAGGGCTGTTAGGGCTCGACAGCATATGAAGGCACATTCTACCTTAATGGTTGTTACAAAGCACTTTAATAATAGCTTTGAAAAATATACTCCAAATTCAGTATGACTGAGTTGTTAAGATCATGATTGCCTGAGAGACGGTCTTGTTGGCATTTCCATCATCACCTCTATAACAAGAACTTTATAATGATTCAACCATTGAATATCATTTAGCCAAACAAACCCCACACAGATTTCCAGCTGAGGGGGGAATATTTGTCATCCATGTTTGTGAAAAAAAATGTGAACCTCTAGAAATATTTTATCATTTTAGTGGAATACAGCTCTGCCTTTGGGCATCAACCAGAGTTCCTTCCACACCAGGCTCAGCCCTAAAGCTTCATCACACAGAGAGATTATAAAGCATAGTGAGGTTTCAGATCTCTGTAAAAGCCACAAGCCATGTTTTAACTTAAAAGGACAGACCATTAGAAGCGTGCTGACAAAGGCTTCTACCGGAGCAGCAGCTGATGATGCCAGACGACTACATTGCTGGTATAGATTTAAATCAATTCCCTGCTGGTCTACTGATATTTATGCGATTGCTTTAGCTAGTAGGGCTGTATTGATCCAGGCTGAGGCTGGAAAAAAAAAAATCCTCCAAACTATCTTAGTTATCAGAAAATAAAAACAAAAGTACAAAATAGGAGGGTGATTTTGCACAATAGGAGGTGACTTTTTCACACTCTAGAGATTGGGTGAAGCAAAACAGTAAGAGAAAGGAACTCTTCATGAAATACTTGGGGAGCTACTCCAGAATACTTTCTATAATTAAATGTTAATCCAAATGAACTTTCCAGTGTAGATAATACTTTAGTCTTATTCCTAGGCAAGGGATTCATTTCCAAGCCATATGTCTTCTCAGGATCCATATTAACTGAAAATAGATCATTACATGCGGTGACAATTGAAATGAAGACCATTCCACTTCAGTTCAAGTCAGGTTAGCCTCTCAGTGATGGCTGATGATTTTGTTTTGACTGTATTGTGTTAACAGAGGAGGGTAACTTTTAAAATAACATACAGTTCCATTCAGCATGGGGTTAAATTTTAAGTATGGGTAGTCCATGCAATTATTTCTTTATGATCATATCCATATTTCCAGCATCCTGTGATCAGCAGCTGAGCTCTGAGGAGCAGGTACTAACTAAACCTCCTTTTGTGAATTAACAGCTGATGCTCAGTGTCGTTCCAAGGGCTTTACATGATGGGGTCCTGCTAATTTATAACATTTTTCACTGTTAGTTAAAGGTGATGGGGAATTTTTCCTAAGATTGTTTCACTAATCCAGTTTACAGCACAGCCTCAAAACAGTCGCATCAGCATGAATACAGAGGCATTGGACTGTGCCATAGGCACAAAAATAAAAAGCAGGAATCTCTTAAATCAACTTTGCTGCCAGAGAAAATACAGCTTGGAACTATGTCCTGATTTTTCCATCATGTTTATTGTTTTTCATCTCCATAGTCTCATCTCCGTGGACTCTCATGTAATTGTACATACCCCTTTCCACAGAAGAATCTTCACTAATTACATGTGTTATTGTTCTATCTGGGCTTCAGAAGAAGCAGTGTCTTTGAATAATCACTAGAAATTGAACTGTAATTTAATAGAAAGTCAAACGGTCTCTTAATGCTTCCCACTGTGTGATTAATACTCTGTAAGGAATGCCTTCATGTTTGTCATACAGAAAGTTTAGACTTTGTTCTTCCTTGTAGAATAAGGAAAAGGGTAAACAAAGAAAATCAATTCTAAATGTTCCATTAATAAGGTTGAAGATGGAATATATCTGTCACTGGGAAAAACCTTGGCTTGATTCCCGAGGGACTGCCTCTTGACAGTTTTGCCTTAGTGAAGGCGTTTGAGCAGGCTATTCTTGGTCAGATAAAGAGAGCTGCTGCTGGCAGCACACGCTCTGTGAAATCTTGAAATCTCTGCAGTATGCTTCCTAGCTTGGTCCAGATGCGCTGATTCTTTAGGCACAGTGAAAGACATATTTATTTGATCAAGGTTTTGGAGAAAGCTGTGGGTATATTCCTAGAATAATGAAGGGGGGAAGAGATGATGGTAAGGATACAATTATATAAATAATACTGAAACCATTTTCCCTTTTGTTTCACTGTTTCTGCTGTAATTATTAATTTTAAGCTAGGGCATTACATTTTACTTATGCTAATGTAAATAAATAATCCTCTAAATCCTAGCAGTCTTATTTCCCAGCAAGCACATATGCTAGGAGAGTATATTTAAAAGCACAGAGACAAATTATTGCTAAATACAGAACCATTGGTTGAATTTACAGCATCCTTCGGCAAATTAGTGTCCTTCCACTCCTTCAGCAACAACTGAAATAGTTCATTCTATTGGCCAAACACTAACTTCCAGATGACAATAATTTTACGAGCTGAAACTGGTGGTTAAGATGGCTATTTGTAGTGGATATTCAGGGATATTTTGTGAAAAGTTTCAGAGAGTCAAGGCCACAATTGGCCTTGTCACCTTGACATGAAAATCTTTAATCTGACTTACACCATACAAATACATAGCAAATACCATGAATCGTGCTTGATAATGCTCTGATTAATTCTTTCAGATTAATTCCGTGTGTCGACTTTGTTTTTCTGGAGGTCCTGGTTCCAGTTTAACTGGAACATCCCAATAGCTTTCCAGTATAAAATGACCACAGCTGGTTTTATCTAGGAACAGCTATTTCATGATGGCTTAATGAAAAACATAAGCAGGCCCAAGACGTGTGTTTACAACAGAATATATTAATTTTCACGTGAGCTGAGGGTACTCTGTGTTTTGCAGGAGGAGTGAGACAGTCAGAAAACAGAATCCCAGGGCCAGTGATTCTAAATCAGTGATAAGAAGGTTTTATTTTCTGTTGTGATTTAAAACCAATAAGTCAAACCAGACCAAGTGCTAAATATTAATTTGTGAATGAAGACTAGAGAAAAATGAAAAACTTAACCTCTGTTACAGACTACAATTTCAAACATAGCTCCAAATGCAAATATGTCTCTCTGGCTTATTTTACTTCTATTATTTCTTTCAAAAGATGGAGGCAGAGTTTCAGCATTGTAAACTGCTTTCCATTTTCCATCCTTTAAATATATCTCTTCTTGAAAAGCTCTAAATGGCAGTCAGTAACCAGAGGTAACCATTAATCAGGGATAGCATAGCCATCAGCAGTTCCTGCTCACTTTCTCTTGGGTATGCCCTTGCAAATGGTAATCATGACCTTCACCTGCTTGGTGTAGGAATTCACCCTCTGAGACCTACCCTTAGATCACCATCTACTATGAGCCACCAGCGTGGAGTGGGATGGCCTGTGATATCCTTGCAGTGCTGCCAGCTTTGGTCCCTCTGCCTGCCTACCAAAACAACAGCTTCTCAACTGCATGGTAAAATGCTTTGGCTTATTTTCTGGTTATTTTTTAAAAAAACAGTTTACTGATCTCATTTTCCATATGGCTTTGGGGGTTGGCTACGGGAGAAATGGCTGTGACAAAACATTGTGAGATGAGAACAAGTGACTGGACTGGAGGTCGAACTGTGGAGCTGGAAGCGTCCTGAGGAGGACTACACCCAGAGCAGTGCTCTCACCTCATTGTGCACACAGATGTGAATGCCTTTGGGACTTTGGGAGAACGGTGTGCAAATCAGGGGCTACAGCACTCAACAGATGAAGGTTAATGCAAAAGGATGATCTAAGTTTTTCAATCCAACCCTCAGGAAAGCTCTGAAATCACAACTAGCCAATAAGTTGTGGCACTTGTGTAGAGCATGGAAGCTCAGACTCTTTTACAGTAATCACTTTTCTTTAGCACTTTCTTTCTTGGTATATACGTTATGAAGACAGACATAATAGGGCCCTTAGACCCAAGAAGTGCCATTTAATGCCACAGTTAGATATCTTCAAAAGGTAACATATACCACCTGCACCATGCTTCAGGTATTATTTAACTCTGCTTTTATTTGCTTAGCTTTTTCTCCTAAATTTGATTAAAAGCCTGAGGCTGAAAAGAGCAAAGAAATAAAAGCAAGCTCTACCACCTGCTAATAGCCATTCAAGCAGTTAATCAGGAATGCCTGAGTGACTGAAATAATGTAGTGAATTAGTCCTACTTGGTCAAGTTCACCATTCAGTTTATTACCTTTACTTCATTGAGAAGATAGTTTCTGAGGCTATATGAGAAGGTCAAACTACTTTAGACCTTCAGGTTGGCCAGTTGGATCAGGAGATCAGTAGGAATTGTAGGACACAGCTTTGGAGTTTTGTGAGAGCACTATTTTTTTTTTTTTTTAAATTGGATCATGACAAGAGAGTTGTATACTTTGTTGAAATCATAACCAAGAAGCTTACAGATACTATTACAAAAATCCTATTTTATTTTTAAGGAACTATTTAAGGGATTAGAAAAAAAAATAATCTCCTAATCTTTAAAGCATTGGAAATGGAACAGTAGTCATAAACCTATCTGGAATATTAGGAATTTGAAACACAGATGCTTGGTTCTTTATCTTAAGAGTCCTAGAATGCATATGAATAATATGCTAATTGTAAACCAATCTGCTAACTTGTAAATCTGCAATAACACACTTGCTCCATTACATGCAACAGAACTCTATAAATAATCAGGTGAAATTTACTTTTCCCTTTACAAGATATCAGTGTCACTAATAGCAAGCTGTGCATTCTCGATCAGCGATTATGTTGTTGCAATTAAGTTACTTCTGGTGCTTTAAAAATAACCTTGAATACTCCTCTTGTCTTAGAATTGCCTGGTAGAAATCATTCACAGCAGCAATGCTTGTGTCACACAATGCCGTTGCGACATTATTGGATTAAGGACAGTCAGCAAGAAGGGTCCAAAGCACTTTCCAAGATTAGTTTCTCAGGAAAAGTGCTTTCCCTCAAAAACCCATGCTCATAACAGAGTGTAATTCACCATCTACTGAGACTAATAACAAACTTACCGTGATATTAGATAAAAAGCATTGGTAGAAAAACCTCTTAGGACAGCACAGCAGTTGGATCGAAATAGGTTTATTCAACTTGACATTTTTCTGAAACTTGCCTTGTTTTTTAATGGTATTAGTGATACTGCAGAGCAGTTAAGTAGGTAAATCGACTGGCTGGTTTTCTCAGTGGGTACTATTTATGCAACATACACCATGCAATTTTACTACTGTGTACTCCTTCTAACAAGGAGCTGGAATGCTATTGTGTTGGCTCATAGCAAACAGGCAGCTCAACGTGAACTCCAGATATTATGCCACTGTGTATGTTGGCACTGCACCTATATCTTTAATACTGTGTACAGTTCTGATTCCCGATTCTTAGCAATCTCATGAAATTATCTGTTAAAATGAGAAAAGGTACAAAGTGGTCAGTGTGGATGTACTTGTCTATCTGTGCCATTCTGTTAGTCTTAAAAACTGGAAACTAGCAGTAGTCTGGAATTAAAGACAAAGTAACTTGACTTGATTTTTTTTTTCCAAGAAGTCTAAGTGAACGTTATCATCTCTCTTTCAGAAATGACTGAAAAGGCTGTTGTAGAGAAATGTTAACTAATGAGCTTTTGGAAGACGATTAAAAAGGAGTAGTTGCAACATTTCATAAGCCAAAACCTAGAATTAAATTGCTGGAAATAGATTTAAAACATCAAAGGAAATTCTTTTTCATGTAGTACATAGCTAAATTGAGTCACCTTTTGCTGCAAAGGAGTTGCAAGGTAAACAATGTGAGCGAGATTTAAAAGCAATTCTGGCAAGGGTATTAGATGATAGAAATTCTTAATCTGACCCCAAACTGCAGTTTTTACATTCTTGTGACATGTAGCAAATAGCAGAAACTACTGCCGTGTGTAACGTGAAGACCAGGTAGTCATATATTCAGTGCTACTGGAATACATATACTGTATTGCAATGCAATTTATACCATCCAGATATTGTTTCTAGTATCTTGGCATTTAAGGAAGAAATTTGTACATTTCTTGTTTAATTATTACAGGTGCACTGAACGGATCAGTCTCTAAATCTGTACTATGTAAAAATAATCATTATTAGTGTGAATCTATCTACAGGTCATCATTATAATTTAAAAGCAGGTTCCAAGACAAATTCAGATTTGTTTAATGAAAGTACATATTTTTTAGTCCATCAATTTTATTCTTGAGTCTGCATTTTAGTACTAGTATATTTGAAATTCAAATAGACCTTTAGTAGGGTAACATCTCTGTAACTGCTGTTAACTAGAAACATGGAGAAATCCTTGCTGGCACTCAGCAGGAGGCTTTTTAGAACCTCCATCTCTCCTCAGATACTGCTGGGGCTTTTTCTTCAGTATGCCAGTGTGGGGCACAGTTTTTAAGTAATGAACGTGAACTGCTGAGCAGGGCATATAACCTTCCAAATCAAAAAAACTGTTCAGTTCATGTTACTGTCTCTGGGCATGCATTTGTGTTTGCACCTAGCACACAATAAATAATCACTCATGGTACCCAGATACTTACTTGATATGAAAAATGTAAACAACAGAAGTGTGGGTTTGTATTTTTTTTTTTTAATTTAGGTATCAAACTGTCCAGTGAAACAATACCATTTAAGACACATTTTCCTGCTGCTATTTAACCTTTCTTATCCTTGCTGCTTGTGCTTTAATCACCAATCTGTCATGTTAAACAAGGATTCGCTAGACAGACACCAGCAATGTGGGTCTGCAGTAGTGCTGTCCTTTCCCTGTTCCAGTATGACCTCTACTCCTGCTTCAGGCTGAAGCAGCCTCTCCACTGTGCGAGGGGCTCTGCGACCCTAACACCATCATCTCCCTGAGAATGTCACCACTGCCTTCCCTGCGGAGGCTCTGTGGCAGGACATGGTGCAGGCTCTGTTTGCTTGGGAAGGAGCCAGCGGCTACTTTGCCTGGACTGCTGTGCCCACCACTGTGGTGGCTGCAGGCTCTTTCTCCCACACAGGTGCTGAGGGCTGATACATTGTGGCACACTGTTCCCTTGGCTCTGTGAGTGTCATTGACTCTGGTTCAGCAGGTCCCTCCTCTGGGGAGACAGCCCCTGCAGGTGTCCTTGGAGAGCATCTGCTTCCATGGGTGCAGTAAGTCTGCTGGAGACTGCCCATTGACAAATGAAATGATTCGTTTGTAGGAAAAAGAAGTTGTAGAGACCCTGACTTTCCGTATTTCAGCTGCTCTTTGCTAGATAATGGGGGTATTTATCCAAAAAGGTGGCTCCTGAGCAGCACTTACGGCTTTTGAAGTCCTCCACTCCATGAACGTGATCTGAGTGAGGACATGCAGGCCTTTTTCTAGAGTTACTTTTAGTCTTGTCGGCCCAGTTATATTGTTGAGAACTTTTTGGGGTGGGGATTTTTGGTGCTGACAAAAGATGTGGAATAAGAGAGCCCCAGACAAAAGTCTGGCTGGCATGCCTGTCAGAGCTGCTTTGATTTCTGCCGATCCTCCAGCTGCTGATTCCATCTGTTGTCTCCTGCTTTTTCTCTCACTTGTAAACACCTTGGGGCACAAACCTTTTCTACATGTCTGAATCCAGAGGGTGAAAACAAATCCTCAGTGATACGTACAACAGTAAAAATGCTCATCAGGAGGTTTCCAATGTATTTCCACATCTGAAATAAACTTCCAATTAATGAATAGTGTACTGTTCATTGACTTGTTAAACATATGTGACAAGTCTGGTTTGTGTACTGAGGCTTTTTTTATTGTCACTTTAATAGTTTTCTTTTTCCCAACCATCCCTAAAGGGCAATATCTGAGAGTTTGATTGGCGATGCTTGTCTATGCATGCTTTCTGGCAAATGATGATCTTCTGAGTAAGAACTGAGCTGGTGGACACTAGCTCTGAATCACCAAGGGTTACTTGTTCAACAACATTTCGCTCCTGGCTCCTACTCTTGGCCCTCCAGCTGCTCCTCCCAGCCTGACTTGTCTAGGTCTCCCTTCCTCTGGCCAGTCTAATTTCCTATTTCTCACTCCTCCTTCCCTTACTTCCCCAATATCCTCTTCCGTTTCAGCTGGATTGTCTTGTGCTTTGTCATGGCAGTCCCCAGAGTGTCATGAGTGTCCCCAGCCTCTGATGAGCATGGCCTCATGCTGTCACCTGTAAGTCATCTACAATGGTGTGCTACCATAGCTTACAACTGGCAGGCAGCATGTGTAGGCAAGCTCAGAGGCTGGCATTATCCTCAAGCTCTCACTTTCAAGGAAAAATATAGTACCAATGTAAATCCAGAGGTATTATACTTACACAAGCTATGCTACACTCATTAGGTGTGCTTATTTTGGTATTGATTTTCCTACAGGAAGAGGGATAACATTTATTTCTCTTGTCTGTCATTACACTAAACAAACTTCTTCCAAAATTGATGGTACATGTCTAATTATAGAAGACCAGCCTTCTAATTGTCATGGATATGTTTTTACAGAAAAAGTCTAATAAGTCACAGAAAGATAAAATACATGACTGTAGTGTTATTGGACTACAGATTAAATCATATAACTTCAAAATTTTTAGCAGCAACAAGTACAGTAATGTCACTAGAAAGGTTTGCAGAAACTCATCCAGTTTAGAAGCAGCCACATGGTGGACATCAGGACTTCCTCAGGTCTTACAAATAAGCCGTCTTGCTGGAGGGCGTCTGTTTCTGAGATGGAGGATGATACAAGGTAACACTACAGCTGCAGCACCTGGTCTGCTTTTTCTACCTTCTAAGACACAGTAGTTTTATTTTAAAGCAGAGTTTTGAAATTAACAACTGTGATAGCTGGGTGCAGCCGTCTATGACTACAAGAATGTATGAACTTGCTGCCAAGGTTTTTGCTGAAAGGCTGGGGGGAAAAAACCCAAAACATATGTTTTGTTTGTTGGGATTTATTTGTAGCAATACTAATGATGCTATTTGTTTGGTAGCAATGCCATTGTAGGTGATGTGAAGATCATAAGCCATGCTAAAGGCTTTAGCTTTAATGTGATTTAGACTCACATAGTTTTCATGCTCACCAAGATTTGACTCTGAGAACTGTGCTTTGTCAGTACATTCTGTGGTTTTGTTTGGTGTTTACTGTGTTTTGGTTTTGGTGTTTCTTTTTGTTATGAGAATGAATAATGCTTCTTGGTACTTATGGCAGGTCTGAATGAGGTTTTTAAAAAAGTCCAGTAGATCTCGGGCAAATTATTGTTTTATTAGAGTATTTATTGACTTTGTCTATTCTCAGATAACTTCTCTCAACCTCAAGTTAGAGCAGCTACACTGCAAAATGCATAAAAAAAAAAACCCCAAATGAACACCAGTACTAGGTTCACTTTTGTATGCTACAGATCTCTAATGCCATTGTTTCTAATGCTAGCCTCTCTGCTGTAGTGACTGACTGGATGCCACGTCCCCACCTCAGAGAACAGTGTTTGCCTCAGTCCACAGTTTGGCATCTCAGTTTCAACTGCAAAGGTTTTGGGTTAAGATATCAGGCTCTGGACTGGAACAGCTGAGGCATAGATGCATGCTCTTCTGCAATCCCTGCTGCCGAAAGGGAGAGGTCAGGAAATAAAATGCTGGGATTAGTAACACGATATACCAAGTCAGGAAAATTCACCAGGGCTCATCTGTTGGATCATGAACACTTCTACCAGTAAATTCAAAATCTTCCTTCAGTGTATGGACTTGGGTTTTTTGGAAGGAGGGTGTTTCTTTCTGGCTTGCTTTTTTTTTTTTTCTTTTTCCTCTGTGGATTGAGCTCCTCTATTAATTATGCTCCATTGAGCCATGGTAGAGCTGGTCTGTTCTTCCTGGGCTCGTGGACCAAACTGCAGGAAAATGTTAAAAGGACTAACAGAACTCTGAAGTAGATGACCTGCAGCCACATTAATTATTTACCATGTTAGTGGTTGATGAGTTGTGCTAAATTGATCTCTAGCAAGATAATGTGAATTAAAAGCCACTTAAATATTTAATTCCAAGCTCTTTCTATATGGCAGGAATTTGAATGAAGGGCTACACACGAGTCATGATGGGAATCAACTTTTCAATAAAGACAAGCTATCAGAATAAAAGGTACTATCTCAATGTAAATTGTGATTTATTAGAGTAGAAATCCCTTACATGTAATCATTTTAATGAGGACTGGAAAGCATTCCAGATGAAATTCTCTAAATATATAATGATAGATGGAGATTTTCTGGTCACTAATTCTCTTACTGTGTATTTTCCTTTAATTAAACCTTGCTGCATCCAAGGTAGTTCACGAGGCACTGTAAGGGGAGAGACACTGAAAGGCTGTAGGAAGTGAAAGAGGACTATTGGCTGAAACTCCATATGTTTGCTGCAGCATTGCAATGCTGTACAGCTGGAGCACAGCTTGAGTGAAATGAATCCGTAGATGACTGGTGAGAGGAAGTAAGAGGACTAGTTCTGACATTGGAGATATATACATGTGTGTGTATAAATATATCAGGCGAAAGAATTTGCTGATGATTCTGCACAGAGGTTTGTAATAGTAGGGGAGGACTCAGGGAGCCAGTGCCCCGCATGTCAGTAGCACCAGTTAAAGTGCCTTTGACAGCAAAATAAGTCCCTTTGAATAAAAAGGTCAGCATCATTCCATCTGAAGAAGCGCTGCTTAGATCTCCTCTGCATGCTCGAATCATACTGCATTGCCCCACAAACTTTTTTGAAGGACTTTGTGGTATTTTTAATACAGTTTTGAAGGTGGGCATGCATTCTGGGTTGGCTTAGGTGCCGCAGTTCCAAATAAATCCTTCTCTGGCTTCTCCCAGCTTCTCCACAGAGAAACATCCCTAATGTAAAGCAGGCCTGGTGTAGAAGCTTGGTTTGTTTCAGCATTATAGTACATATGGGTGAGAGTTATCTTTAGTGAGGAGGACTCTGCCTACTGTGCTTTCTTCCTTCCCTTTTGTCTCACTTCATTTGTCCATGTACCAGAGAGCACTTTGGCAGTTGAGGGTATTTGTCTTGTTTTTTCTCACCCTTCACAAAGGCTGTCCTCTGCTTAACATGCACATTTTTTCCTTCGGAGCCATTTTCCTCTGTAGGCTCTCAGAGCTGGCCAGCTGCCAAACAGTAGGGTTAGCTGCATGAAAAAGCCTTGATCATTGACAGGCTGTCTTACAATTTCTTTCTTGTATTCAAGATGCAGATGGATGTTATTAGAAAGGTTTTTACTTCGAATGTGCATGGCTTGTCCACATGCCTGAGATTAGTACTCAATACTCATATAATGCTTTTCATCCTCAAAAGGGCTTTACAAGCGTCAGACCTCAGAATGCCCCTGTGAGGTAGGTGCACACGTTTTGTTATATGCTTTCTAACAAGGAGAGACACATGTTAGTGACTTGTTCAAAGATGTATCACACAACAAGCATTATAAAGGCAAGAAATCCCTACACTTTCTTAATATTCTTCTGTGATCTCTTCCTGTCTTAAAAAAAAAATTAAAAAATCATCATTTTACCATGGCAGCATGTTTTTCCATATGAAAGAAGTGATTAATGACATAAAAAAAAAATGTATCTCAGGGTACAGGGCTGCTAGACAAATATGCAGAATTTCTACAATTTATGAGGACAGATTTCCTACTGCACTAAGCTTCGATTAATGCAGCAGAATGGGAGCCTAAAGGGGATCATCAAAGAGACGCAAGTTTGATAGAAGATTTGGAGTACTTGCCTTGAACCATACTTCAGAACAGAGGGAAATGATTTTAGGAGGAGTGATGAGAAGTGCCTGTCTTCTCAGTTGAAAGGACAGTGCAGGATTTCTTTCCCCCCTGCTTTAACTGCATGATTAAAACAGCTACAGTAATAGCAACAGTCCAAATATGAACTCCCTTCCACAGAAAGTTCTAGTCATACTGTATCTCATCTTAGTGAGGGGGCTGAAATAAGCTGTAGCTGTGAAAGGCATCTTTATAATTATGTATTCTCACTGAGCTTTTACTGGCATAAGTATGTTGGCATGCTTTACCTTGCACAGACAAGCCAATGAAAGTTTCAAGTGTCGACCAGCATACATAATCTGACTGAGGCCAAGATCACTCTGTAAGATGTGTGGTTTCTAAACTAGGTCAGCAAGTCCTCCAAGAGTGTCTAATAATCAGCATTAAGGGTCTTCGCAGCCTTGGTGAGCCTCAGAGCCTGCACAGGTAGCTGGAGGAAGTTGGCTCAGAAAACAATAGTCATCTTAGTCCTGTAAGAAATAGTTCATAAGAGATGGTAAGGCACTTGTCCTGCACAAACCAGACAGAGCTGGCTGCTAGGAGACTATAAGCACAAGGATTTGTTTGATTGACATACACGTACTTTATGCTTTCTGGGTAAATAGGTTGAGAATAGCCCATCTAGCTCAAGTCACGAGGAGGGTACAGCTAGACAGGTTAAAGTAGGTGTTTAATTGTGCTCCATCTTCCGTAATTTGAATAAGTTTTGATTTCTTAAGTTCTTTTATCTGAGTAAAGAATTGCACAGTTATGTTCACTGAAAAAAAAAAAAAAGGACTCTGCAGCATCTCAGATGTTGAGAATTAGTCACTGAACTCTCTGGTGCAGCAAAGAGGACCACATGCTCATGCTGTATACAGCAGGGTGAAGGAGTGGAATTGTATAAACTAGTCAAGCTTTTTTAACCCCCTAGAACAGATCCTTACTTGCTTTCCCGAGGAATTCTCCATTCAGATCTTATGTCACATTCCTGCTCTGGGAAAATTACCTGGCCCCACAAATTACTCTGTAGAAAAGTGAAATGTGAATTAATTTCTAGTTTTCTGACCACTGTACAGTGTTTCAGAAGAATTCAGGGAAATGATGGGCAGATAAGTTATTCCAGCTGTAATTTCTCATAAAATAATTTTCACAAATTTATCACATTTTTTGGATTCCACATTCACAGCTTTTAATGTCAGCTTCCCTGTTTTGCTTTATATTTGTATGAGAACATCTGGGCCAATTAAGTATTTTCAGTTGTCTTCTAGAAGGATTGCAAATGCCTACTAGAGGTTGAGTATAATGTATTATTTAAGCTTAAACATTTGTTGCAAAGAAATTATTTATCAGAGCTAACGTACCTGTACGATTTTGATGACAAAACATATGTATGATCACTGCAAAACCATGAGGTATGTCAGTTAATATCTCAAAGCTATGTAATGCTCTGGATATGTTCAGTTTTTTTAGTCCTCTTTAAAATGTACAAAACCAAAGATTTGCAAATACTGTAGAACGGGTTCAGGTCACCTGTGGACCATTTTTTTCCAAATACCACTACATCTCCAGCCACCTACAAATCTCTTATTTCCACAAGACTACTCTTGGAACTGTCAGGTTTCAAGCTCAGGCAAAGTGAAATGCAACTTGACTCCCACATTCACAGGTCTTTTAAGATCTAACCGCAGTAGGAAAATATTTCCCATAGTTTCAGCGTTGGTCTCCAAATCAATGGAATATCTGTATAGTTATTGTGAGTTATATGACATTTTTTCTTGAAAGGCTTCTCTTAGCACTTTGAAGATGTGATGATGTGTGTTTTTAACCAAATGTATTTGAGTCGTGCAGAAATATCAACCCACTATCTGGCTCAGAGCTTTACATATAAGGAGAGCGGGACCCTTACTGAAAGGATATTAGTGTGTTAAGAATTACAGGTACTTGAAATAAAACTTCAAAAAGTCTATTTAAATATAACAGAATTTTCATGAAAATACTTAGCTTCTGGAGCACTGGTATTATGTTTGGAATACAAGGGATCAAGACAAATTAATTAAAGATGAAATTTTCTCTTGTACTTCAACTCCTTCACGGCAAGAGGAATCCAACTTCATACCTTAACGCAATAGTAATGCGAAGGCTCGAGGCAAAATTGTTAGCTATTCACATCAATGGAATGAAGTTATACAGCTCGCTTCCTCCTGAGAGCAGAACCATTCAAGAGTTTGTGCGTTGCTAACAAGACACGGATGTCGCCAATAGGCAAACGGGCAAGATTAGTTTGCTGTTTGTCATGCACCCCTTCCCAGGGGCATGGCTGAGCATACATCACAGAGGTTTCTCTTTTTGGAGATTTAAAACACTGCATCATTTTTTTTTTACTAGCTAGAGACCAAAAGAGGCAAATCCATCCTCTGCTGCAATGCTACAAGAACTCCCTCCAACCCTAACAGGGATCAGAGAAAAGAAACAGGGTCTTGGCTGTTTTAAACTAGTGGAATTTTGTTGATCATGTTGAAATAATGTGGATTTCAATCAGATGAGGACCAGGATCATAATACAAAGTTACACTGAAGCTGAAGAAATGATCTACCATAGCTTTCTCCTGCTGAGGAATCTGCTTCCTCACGTGGATGCTGATTGCACATGAACAAGAGCATGTGGATGCCAATCTCCACCCTCCAGATTATTTGCAGGAGGATATTTCTGAAGTATTTCAAGACTTCCTTATCCCAAGGTCTGAATACACTGAGCTGTCTCCATTCCAGCTAGCTCAAACTGAAGGAAGAGAAACAAAAACTAAATATGGATAACAAGAGTGTGCTTATCGTGGCAGTGCACAGTGTACATGCCTGTCAGTTGCAAGCATATATCAGCAGCCTCTTAAGTTACTAATAGCACAAAAAAGGGGAAATTTCCTAGCAAAGATTCCCTCTGACAAAATCTTTAAGAGTTCATGAATTTTTTAAAAATGTACCCCTTCCAAAGAGTCACTTGATTTCCCACAAAATGCTACTCTCAACTACCTCTTTTTGTGCAATTGCTTCCCACATTTCAGTTTCTCTTCCTGACTTAGAAAACATGTTTGCAAGATATACTTGGTTGACTACAGATCTTCATTGGCAGCTTCCCTGGGCTAGTCACTCTGCTAAGCACAATAACATCGAGAAAAGCATTATTTATCTGTCTGTCTAACTATCTCTCTATCTATCTCTCTGTCTATGTTACAACTTTCTCTGGAAATGAAAAGTGAACCAGACAGCAGGTTCCCATGTTTTTCCAGCAGTAGTACAAGGCAATGGTGGACACTTTTGGCCTAAATCAGTTGTTACAGGAATAGGTATACAGTGTTGAATATTTAAAGAGTATTCTAATTATCTGTTTCATGAATGAAACAAATATAAAAATTAACATAAAAACCTGAGGGAAACTGACAATTTATTGCTGTCTGTCTGAAATACAGATCCAAGTAACACAAGGAACACTTTGTGCAAACTTGTACCCCACAGCTAATGACTGCCTACCTGTGCAGTACTGCTTATTTTTGTCTATTCTTTCATGTCTCTGTTTATATATTAGTCAAGGATTTCTTGCTCCAACTTAATTTAATGCTTGAATTTATCATTGTGTATTTGTACAGAAGCTGGAGGTCCCAGTGGAAACAGATCTCTTTGTATTATATTCTATACAAAAACAAAGAAACAGAGTCTTAATATTCACCGATGACATGGCCAGTGATTGCAGAGCCTGTGTGAAATAAACTTGGTCATAACAATGTTTTGAATACAAATTATTTTTTTCTATGATCTGTCTCATAATTCTTGGACTATGGATTCAGCAATGAGCTCTGCACACACAAGGTTAGGCATATTGTCATTAAGTTGTCTGGAATGATCAAGACGACTCCACAATAAGCTTAGATCACCTTGGTAGCTTACCTTAATGTTGATTTATGTGGAACATGCTTTCTTGGGATAAAGTAAATCTAGATTTTAATGCTGTTTTATTTCAGATAGTGGATGTGGTTTTTTTCCCAGTAAAAATAAAAGGAACATACACTGATCAAGTGCAGTATCACTGACTTGTAAGTAACAAAAATATTAACTTTTCTAGCATTTACCGAACTTAAAGTTGATTCTGTCTGTTTAATTTGGTACCTAGTACTTGTCACATTATGATATAGGTGCGAATATGCTGTGCCAGGATATGTATGCACAGCATAGAAACATTCACTTCAGTCCACACCCACACATCCCCATATGCTTTGAGCAGATCTAAACAGTGACTGAAGGATGAAGAAGGCTGAACCGCATAAACATTATACACAATGACTATTAATTTCAAAGCAAGGGAATAATTTATAAAGCTTGTTAGGAAGCAATGTAAATGCAAATGTTCTTCTAATAAGTAGTGGTAGTATTATGTTGGAACGTAATGGTGCTGCAGCGTAGCATGTCAAAGTGAGCAGGGAAGAGGGTGGATGATTTCTGTGGAAGATGGTGACAAGAGTAAAGAGGTGAAAGCTGACAGGAATGTGGCGTTCGGGGACTCAGTCCAAGGAATAGTTCTCACATGGGCTGACTTAGCAGTGCAGTAAGCAGTGCTTGGAGGCTGAGCAAAGACAGGCAATATCTGGAATAATTAATCAATAATTCATTATGGAAAAAAGCTACCAGCTGTAAACTTAATTTGTAGAATAATACCTTGTAGTAATGCCAAAAGCTAAAAATACATCTGGTTTTTTTTTTTTTTGAAAGAGCTAGTACAGACTGAAACCAAACATTTCAATCATGTGTAGCAGAGCTGACTCTATAAAAAAGGGTTTCTGATGGTAGATGCTGAAAATTGGGCAATCGGTATAGAATCCTAATACTGAAAGTAGCACATTCGGAGCGAAAGGTCTTAATAACAATGTTATCCACAATTTTTTTTCTCTTATAAATATTTCATATCTTTATGCAGGAATAAAATTCCTCCCTCCTATGTGTTTCATTTTCCTTGTAGAGCTTTGCATGTTTTATTTATTATTCTGCATGATCTATTAGATAACTTTATAATCCGCTAGTGTTTTTATGAAAAGCAGTATTGTCAGAAATTAATGATCATCTGGCTATCTATTGTAACTACATCTGAATTAAAGTCTTTTAAAGACTTTGTCAGCTTTAAATAAATAGTAATCCTGTCTAGATTGACTTCTGGTCAACTTCCCCTTTTCATAATTTGGCAGAATCACGTAATGTTTAGGTTGCAGAAACTTCAAAAGATTATTTTAAACAACTCAATTACAATCATTTTGTTTAAAAACAAAACACCAAAGTGTAAGCTCGGGTTTTAATTTGCTCTTTAATGAAAACTTCAAAGGCAGAGAATAAGAGTGAAATATATTTGGGATGGCATTTCCTGAAATATAATATTAGAAATATATGTGACACCAAACACGTAGTTCACAAAACTGTGTTACAAAATACTTTAAACAGTTGAAATTGCTCCTGTATATGTCCTGCCTTAGATAGCGGATGACTTTGGAAAGTTGTTGAGAGCATTTTGTAACCTATATATCAATCAGAAAGTATCATCTCTCTAAAAGTACTCTCTTTTTAGTTTATTTGCCATGGTGTAGTGTGTGCAATTCAAGAACTACTTTGGGGCACCTGTCTTTGCTGGCAGCTTATCTCAAAGCACACGAGCACCTAAGCATTGACACTGCCATGTACTTTGTGCTATGCCACAGAAACGACCTCTTTCACTACTCGTCCTAATGATAACAAGAGATGCTATTTGACTGTTTCTGTGTCTAAGGGGTTTTGGTGGTTTTTTGTTTTGTTTTTTTTTTTTTTCTGCTTATAAAAACCTCAAAATGCTGTTAGCGATATTCGTAACAGCACTTTGCAGTCCTCTCCTTATGTCTCAGAATACTTTACCTATGAAGTTGAGTCGATACTTTTGTGCCTCTCTTTGCAGAAGGAAAAGATGGTATTGAGCAGATGATATTGAAGTGAGGTAATGAGCACCCCTTTCCCAGTGGAGATGCCAGGATAGGAGACTCACAATCATCTCTCATCATCACTTCCACTCTTGAGAGACAAGGGGCACACCTGTATCCTGGTCACATGCATGAACAAAGCTTCTGCAGATGTACCTGAGCTTGCTTCAGAAACACAGGCATGACCTTCAGGAGTTCTTGCTAATTTGTTCAGCGTTCATGCAGCGTGTAGCACAGAGGGCCATCATCCATTACTATGCCTCCTACAATGGGTATTTCATCTACCTTTCCTTTTGTCTGGGCACCTTTATCAGTGCAGCTGAAGGGAACATGGTTGTGGATTGTGAATTCCTCCCCAATGACCGTGTAAATACTTTGACAGTTAGTTCATACTGGTCCCTCTGCTGCTGCTGCTGATATTAAACTAACTCCTTAAAGCTGGCATGTACACATTAGCAGTTACAGCAGAAGTCAAATGATAAATATTCCCGAATGTAGCTATGCAAATAGTGTCAAATTCTGAAAAAAATATGAAATGCATTCTGGCAGTCACAAATTCTATTTTTCCCTTAAGAAAAAAACAAAAGACAAATTTTGCTTTATGGCACAGGCCAGGCTCTCTTTTACAACCTCTTGAATTTTGTACTGTCTTACAAGTACAAAAGGATCATAAACTGATGATAAACATTCAAGGATTATTTTAGCACAGACTGTGTTAAGTCATTGATGCCTTTCTGTCCCACCCTCTGATTCAGGGACACAGAGTGGTGGTTGTATACTGTGCCTGTACATTACTCATCACTAGTTGACTAATAGCCACAGAATGAGAGGATGTTGTGTAAGAAACCTGAGGAACAAATCCCCCTAAATAAACAAATAAAAAAGAAAATATGATAGAAATGGATTTGCAAATAGTAATAATCTCATCCATGTGTAAAACCGAAAAGGTGGGTGACTGTGTTCTTGGAAATGTTGCCATCCCAAAAGATTGAGCTCAGAGGCTAGTCTTATTTAAAGGAGATAGTTTCCCCTTGGTAGTGGCCTTACTTTTACCTGAAGTCATTCATCTTTGACTTAAAATCCAATAAAATTGGCTCCTGCCCAGCACAATGGGGATGGCTACTGTCCTCAAGGTCATTTCCAGAGTAGTTCACCAGGCCAATATCTCCACTCCCCTTTACTGTCCACTACCATTAATGGCTACAAAAGTGACTTTTTATGGTTGCTGAGCGGTGCCAGAAGAGAGCCAGGAAGGAGACAGGTAGTTTTGAGGGCTGGAGCTGGGCTGCATGAATCTGCTTCAGCTGCCATACCGTCTCTAGAAGACAGATGAAAGTGAGTATTTGTCCAAAAAAAAAAGGGATAAAAGGACATTCCTGGGTTTATATCCATACTAACTGTACATAATTTACTGAATGCCTCAAAGAGGCAATGTCTGTTTCTTTGCCAAGGCAGACTGGCCTCTGCTGAACAAACTGTGGCGCTTAACTGTGGGCGACCACCAACTGGTGTCGTGAATTCAAAGCTGTGGGGCCAAGCCAAAAGCAGACCCTTCAAAGTGTATTGTTTTAAAGATTAGGTTTAGCAAATGAACAAGTATCTCACAGAAATGCTGAATTTGTTTCCTTGGCATTTTTGTAACTGCTTGACCTGACCATTTCAATTTATCCCTTAACAAAACAGGAGATACCGAGGAAGGCAGAAACTCTATGTTTCTAAGGCAAATTACTTTTCTAAAATACTTCAACGTAGTGTTTAGTTATAGTTGTCTGAAAGGGTATTATGCTGAGCTGTCATATTTTGAGTCGCAGCCTTTTCATATTGCTGAAATATCAATACTTTATGTACTGCATGTAATGTAGTTGTTTAACTCTTGGTTTTCTAGTGTAATATAAAACCTATGTAATACAATAACACAACCAGTGCAAACAATGCAATCCCCCTGCCCCAATCCATTGTAATTGAGGCTGTATGATGTAGACTGAGGAATAACCAAAAAGCAAATGCAAAATGAATGTCCTGATTTATCCATGCATTCTAAAATAGGCTGATTTACTGTTGAAGTTCAAAAACAGGAAAGACACACTAAAACCATGTGAAAAGTACAAAAAGGTTTGATGCCGTAAACTGTATTTTGATGAGTATTTGCATTAAAAATTAGGGTTTCTAATGAAATCAGATGTATTCTCTGGTAATTATTGTCCTTACTCTGTAACTTGACTTCTTTTTGGCTGTAGTTTTTTTGTTTTTTTTTTTTTTCCCTCCATACAGATGTAAGAACCATTTTAGATTGAGCTAGCAACAAAACATCATAAAGGACAGACTTGTGTCCACCATCGAGAATATAAGCAATCGGAAGTGTCGGCATTATACAAATATGTTGTTTACAGACACTAAGAAGGTGTTAATGCAACACATCCTTAAATATTAAGAAATTGTTGAGCATATGTGTACATAGTTCCCTAGCTTTCAGTTATTTCCCTTTATAACACTTCATGTAGCATGACAGGCCCTTGACACATGTCTATAACCATCGAGACTTGTTGCACTGATCAGAGTACAACCTGAGCCCTCAAAATCCCGTGGGCTGAAGTTCCATATCACTGTGAATCACAGGTATTGTGTTACCAGATAACGCAGCAAAAAATTACTCAGAGCAAAAAAGCTTCATTCAATGCTATTACAACTAATAGGTCTGAAAGGAGAGACAATTGCATATTAAAACAGAGTGGGAAGCTCTGTTTTGATGTAGAGATATGAAGATGTCATACAAGCTAGTCTGTAGCAGGAGGGAATGGGTGCCCTGAAGTGATTGAGGAGGGGAGCCCAAGAGAGCATTCCTCGCATTCCTGCAGCACTCACCCTATACATAAGCCCCACAAAAAAAAAAGGGAATGTTAGCATTCGAGGTTGGTAAACTGAGCTTCAGAAAAGCTGGCACTTTCCTATAGCTGCAGGCTTGATTAATTTGACGAAATTAAACTCTCTGGATGATGAATGTGAGGCGTATTCAAAACTTATTTTTTTTTATGGCAAAGGACATTACATTTTTAGTCCGTTAGTTATAAAAATCAACTAACAAAATAATACTCCATTAGGACTAGTAATCAGCATAGACAAGCAAGATGTAGTAGGATGATGTAGGATGCAGACTGTCCTAAGTCTTTTCCCATGGCCTGCCCAGCATTATTGGTATTAGCTGCAAAAACATTTTGCTGACACATATGAGTGGGATTAGCCTGGAGAGTTATTTTTGTTAATGAGCCATATCTAGAAATTCAGTAGGTTTAGTAGGTCACTCTCTGAAGACACAGCCTATTTAAGAGCCACGTAGGTCTAAAAGCATAGGATTTTTGTCTCGAGACAGTATCTTGTTTAAGAAAAAAAAAAAAAGGTTACCCCTGTGAATTTTTGCAAATTAAAAGCACAAATAAAAATTATGCTGCATTACTTATGATTAAAATATGTAACCCCCTGATAGTGACTGTTAATCAGAGAGATTTCTTAATGTTGACATTGTTTACATTGCGTGATCTGCATCAGCAGAGGGTTGTCGTTGCTTGTAAAAGCAAATACATTAACAGTATTACATCGCTGTTAATGGCACATTAATAATATTTCCATGATTTGTGTTCATCCGGCTGCTGTTGAGACGCGCACGGTGTGGTGGTAAACAAAGAAAATCAGCCATGTTGCAAGACCCCTTTATTCTTGAAAAACTTATGTTCCCGTGAGAAGAAGAAGCCACTAAAAACCCTCCAGTAAAAGCGTTAAATTAAAAATTTCGCACCCTTCCCTTGCTCGTTTTTTTATCCCATCTAGCAATGACAGAAGGGACAGCCGGCTGATATGGGATTACTCTCGAGAAGAGTGACAACAGGTGGCCTCCCCCAAAGCAGGGAGTCAATAGACCCAGGAGATCAAGTATTTTCTTGTGTTTTGGTGGGTTTCGTCGGGGTATTTTTTTCGCTCCTTCGCCACTGATATTCATAGGATGCGTTACCGAAGTCGCGATGATGCTCGTCCCTCGATGCCGGTCGGTGTCGGGGTTAAAGACGACAGCGAGGTTGTTGAGGAAGGATGCCGAGACACCGCTGAGGAAGAAGTGGAGGGGGACACGAGGGGCGGATCGCTGGGGGCTGCGGTCGTCGGGGTCCCCCCGCCGTCCATGGCCCACAATGATCCTTCCCCCCGCCCCGTCCCGTCCCGTCCCGCCCCTCTGCTGCCCCGCCTCCCCGAGACACCAACTTCCCCGTCTCCGAGGCGGGCGCTGAGCCCCCCATCAGCCCGGATGGGAGGAGGAGGAGGAGAAGGAAGAAGAAGAAGAAGAAGAGGAGTAGTCTGCGACGGTGCCCGGGGGGATGCGGCGGAGCGAGCCGGCGGGAGGCGTAGAGCCGGTTAGAGAGGGAGCGCCGAGCCCTCGTCGCCGCCGCCGCTGCTACCGGCGGGGCTCGGCCGCCGCCTCGTCCTTCTGTGAGCGGCGGCGCTGCTGCTGAGCCCGCGGAGCCAACGCGCCTCTCCGCGCCGTTCCGCCTCTCGACTCCTCGCTTGGCGCTGCCTCCGGCCGCGCAGCCCGCAGCGCCAGGCCGCGGCCGGCCCTCCCCCGCCCTTCCCCGCCATCCCCTCCCGTCCCCTCCCCTCGGCGGGCAGGCGGCGGCGGCGGCGGCGGCGGGAGGCAGGAGGCAGGAGGGGAGCGATGGCGTCCTACGTGGATAACAGCTTCCGCCAGGCGGTGATGAAGAACCCGGCGGAGAGGAGCCCCCAGGTAGGCGGCCCCGCGCCCCCCTCTCCGCGGCCCCGGGCGGGGGGCAGCCCGGAGCCCCTGGGACCTCCGTCACCCCCCTGCGGCTGCGGCGCGGGTTTCGTCCCCACCCTCCCCCCGCTCCCCTCTAGCGCTGGGTTCCCGGGAGCCGAGCTCACGGAAAGGGAAGAAGAAGCGCCCGAACGCCCAACTTTCCTCCTACTCCCTAATTTATCTGTTTTTTCTTCTTTTTTTTTTTTTTTTTTGTGGGGGGAGGTGGTGGGGAGGGAGAGAGAGAAATGCCAGCTGAGTTTATTCTGAAAGCTGCTTCCGGTAAAAACAAAAATGCTCTCAGAGTATGATTTCGTGGTGTCTTTCTTTTTTTCTTGTTTTCTTTTTCCCTTTCTTGTTTTGTGTGTGTGTGTGTGTGTGTGTTTTGTTTTGTTGTTTATCCCTCGGTGCGCTGTGGCTCCGGGTTTGAATCCAATCCCTACTTTTACATAGCTGGCTGGAGCTGGCAGCGCTGTTTCATAATGTTGGGGCTGAGGTCAGTGGTATTCTTGGCGAGTCCTTGCTCTCCAAAGTAGGGTGAAATCCTTACACAATGGCACTAGGCAGGAATTTTTTAGATACCTGCGTCGGCGGGCTCCTGGAGCCCTTTTTGTCCGAGGAGCGCGTGAGCTGGAGCTGTGTGTAACTCCAATTGCACTTAGAGAGGCGAGGAAAGGTTAAATTGAGGACTGGAGTGCGTACAGAAACATTTTGACTTGATGTGACCTGAAAAACGACCAAACTGAATGAGTTCCTTCTGCTCCCGAATGGTTGCTGCAGTGGCTGTTACTGCCAACTGTCTAAAGACTAATAAGCTTTACACTGATCCCCCACATCAAGCCGTGGTTCAGTAGCTAATGATACAAGGAGTTACTTTGCTTGGAGTTGTAATGCCATCTGTCCTATTTTCTAAAGGCTCATCCTGCTCTCTGAGCAGTCCCTGTGTTCTGGCTTTGGGGAAGAGATGGTATTACTGATTATTTTGGCAGGCGGCTGATTGGTTGGTAACGTTTTCAAATTGGGGGCAAAGAGGAAACCTTGACTTTCGGTCGGCACTCATAAGTCATTCCTCCTACTATAGATACGTCACTGTGGTAATGTTATTTTTATCCTCGTGCTCATGGAATACGTGTGAGAAAATAAAAACTCCCATGGAAAAACAACATTGACTGCATAGGCATTGTATGTAGTGTGTCTTTTGTTTTTTTTGCAAGTCTTCCTCTTTTTTTAAGTAAAAAAAGCTGCTCCTGGACTTTGTTTTCATGATGCTGAAGTGGTTTCTCTGTCCTTGTTTGACCTTTTCCAAATGTCTGTTTGCCTTCAGTTCTGGACCCAGCCCTTCAGTGTGTTATGAAAGCTGGAGAAGGCAGAGTGCTCTCTCCTGGGGAGGACACCTTCTGCAAACTAGTGAGGTCCCTCTCGTTGGTTGAGGTGTAAATTCCAGGGAGGCCTGCCAGTGGTGTTTGGCCTTAGGAGATGGTTATCGAAGGATGGCCAGCCGGGTGTTCAGGAGGAGTGACACTGACAGATGCTCCAAAACTAGTTGATCAGGTAGTGCGTCCACCAGGCTGGGCTTGGGGAGACAACGCTTCCCTTGCAACACAATCTGGGAACTGTTAAACTTTATTCTGTCCTTGCTGGTCAGCCCAGCTGTCTAGAAGGGCTAATGAAAGATAAAAAACCAAAACCTAACCGAAAAAGGGAGGGAGAAAATAAGTGACGCAGCGAAGAATGTGCCCCGATGCAGGGATAAAGCCAGTGTGAAGGGCACAGAGCAGAGAGCTAAATCGGGAACGCCAGGGCTGCATTAGTGCTGTAAAAACTTCCCGAATCAGCAGACTGGAGGCCTGCTGTGGCAGTTGCCACGGGGAAACCCACCCTTAAATCCACAAAGCTGACAGTCACCAAAATAGTCCACAAATAAGACTAAATTTGTGGGAAACACCATGTGTTGTTAGCACTGGAAATACTTGAAACTGATGATAGACCGTGCGGTCCTGTTGCTGCTGATGAGAGCAGGGCTTGCAGCAGAAAACTTGGTTGGCGTTTCTTTTGAACATCTCGGGTTGAATTGTGTGTGTGTTGAAGAGTTTTCTAATGTTGGTTCTCTGGTCTGGAAATGGAGTTTTATGTTTGCAACAGTATTGGAATTTTGAAAGAAATATGTATATCATTGTTCAGTCATTAAGTAAAATGGAATAAAAGATTGTTTATGCAGAGAGACACAATGACCTTGTTTTCTCTTCCTCCCTTAAAGTAAGGTTTTATTGTCTCTTTATTTGTATTTTCCTTGTTATGCCATCTTGTAAAGACAGTTTCTTAATTTTAGCTTTTGAGAAGTCACGAGGCATCTTTAAAGTTGAGGAAAAGTTGGAAAGAGAAAATGTATTTATCATACTCGTGTTGGTACAGGAAATGACAAGAGAGGCATGGTAACATATTTGCTGCTTACTTGTGTTAATAAGCTCATTGGGGCTCGCCCTCTCCCAAGTCACAAGGAGGTAAATCTATGTTTGATACCGCTATTCACTCTGCAAATTTGGCAAAATGACCTCACTGCACGCTCAGAGGAATGACAGTAGGATAGTCAGCTGGTATTTGTATGTGCAATTTTGAGAACTGCTATGTCTGATACACATTGTCGGACAAAACAAACTGAACTTTTAATGAACTTCTTTGCTTCATAATCTTTCTGGTGTATCATTGCCTACAGTTTTTCAGAATTGCGTGAATTACAAATACACTCCATTGACTAAAGAAGCTAAAAAATAATAAAAATAATGTCCATGGCCTGTACCTTAACATGCCTGTTATGTAACAGCTCTTCTCTTTAATTGCTTTATTAAACTATTCATTTTCTCTTTGAAGATGTTCCCTAGGAAGTTAATTTAACTACTTTGGGGAATCTAACTTCTAAATGTTCATAAATTACAAACGGTTTTATGCCCCTAAGCTGTGAGTAATAGCATTCTATCTATTTTTTTTTTTTCTCCAAGCGTAGTCTTGGAGAATTGTTATAGTTTTAAGTCTTTTCAAAGCCAATTCTTCTTGGTGTCATAGGCCATCTTAGAAAGCTGAAGTTTTGTGCTAGCGTTGCTTAATCTGAAAAAATGGGGCTGCTTTTGTTTTCAAACAAGAGGAAAGAAGCCCTGGTCTCTTTCTTTATCCTGACAACTCATTTGCATGGCATGGTATGCGAATAACTAGTTACCTCAGACACTCTGCATACTAGTTCACTGTTTTCATGCCATGTAGTGACGTCTTCAGGAAGAAATCTTTTCTTAATGTATGCCTTGTATGTGTTAGGCACTGAAGGTTTTCTTCTGGAAACAGTCAGTGTGGTACATCAAGGGAATTCAATACAGTAGTAACAAATAGCAGAGGGGTAATGACATCGGACCACATCTTAAGGGGAAAGAGGAGAACAGTAGCTCTTAGTTTGATTCTAGTGTGTCATTTAATGTCAGAAGACATCTAAACAGGATGCTACTGTAAAACAGATACTCCCTTCTTGAGCACTTGAGAGGAACAATGGTTTAATTATAGGATGTACCTGTGCTTTTTCCAAATAAACTTTCAGCTTGTTCCACAGTTGTGTTGTTTTTGTACTTGTAACTACTGCTAGCACGATTGTGTGCAATCTTCAGATAAGCCAGAAAGGAACATTTCCGTCTCACTGTCGTGATCTCTTGGCAAGTAAATATGAGGTTTTTTTCATAGGATCATAGAAAATAAGCATATTACGTGTGTCTGACATAAAGAATTGTACTTTAAATGCAGAGTTATCGTCTGTCTATATATCTAATCCACAAGAAGACTAAAATTACCTTTTTCAAAAGAGCTTATTTGAGATTTCTTTTATTTGGAGAAAAACGCTTGAGTTTTACTTACAGATTTTTCTTCACTGTCAGCATGCTGCCATGTTACTATCTGTTTGATCCTAATGTTTAAAGAGGAAGGTAACCTCTGTTTATACTGCTGTTAACAGCATGATATGCTGAGAACTGGTTCTATTGCTAAGTTCTCCTGCTGGTTCTTGGTAACTGTGAAAAGTGAAGGCCTGTGACAGCTTACAGCTGGTATTTGGCTATATTATGTTGTTATAATGGTCTTTCTGTCATGCGTCTCTGGGCTTTGTAATGTGGTTAGCTTTAGTTTGCAAGATTTGACACTGTCTTTTTTGGGGGAGCCTGTTTGTCCAACAAAATGAGATGCATAACTGCAGTGCTAATGGTAGTGTTCAGGCTTTCTGCGGTCAACGAATTCTGAACTAGAGGCATGAGCCTCTTAAGTTTTGTGTTTGTGAGCATAGTTAGTAACGTGCTTAATGAAGAAAGGCTGTTGCAAGTTCTTGGTCTGGCTTGAAGTAAAGTTGCCATCATAAAGTTAGCTGTAAGGATAGTTGGTCTGAGTAAAAATGAAAACCACCTCCCCCTCCAGATGTTGCAGGGTTTTGAAAACCTGTTGAAAAAAGTTGACGTCCTCAGAATGTGTCTGATGAGCTATAAGTGGTGTCTTTTGGTGTCTCTCGGGCTGTAATTGGGAGAGATAGATACAGACGAAACAGAAGTTTTAACAGATGTGTATACATAGACCTCTCACCATAGAGGTTTTCCTTGCTGTGTTTCAGCACTTAAAAACCCAAAGAAGCTACTTGGAAAAAGTGAGACCTGTAGCTGACAAAGCAACTGATGAATTTGTGTAGTATGGAAATAATATTACAGAACGTATTTTTGAAGTGAGTATACATTTTTTCTATTAGTGTTTTCTGTCGAGCTAGTATTACTGCGCAGCATAATCTGATGTCTTTTTGTGGCTGATCACTAAAACTGACACCCCTTGCATAGTTCAGATTTTCTTGCCGTGTCTCTAATCTTCAGCCCTGGAATGTCTGATTCTGAACTTCCACCATCAATTTTCATGTCCTTCCCAAAATGAAGGCATGTATTGCAACAGATTGCTCAGTATCCTGTTTGTTTTGAAAGAAAATATGTTTATTTCCCAGTCTTTCTGACCAAGTGTGCATTTTTCCCATAGCCGTTCATATCTCTGTTGCTATGAGAATGGCAAGAACATGGAATTTTAAATTCCTTTTGCAGTAATTCTTCCCTGTTGGTAGGGATAGTACTTTCCGTGTTTGTAGATTTCTGTATCCTGTAGTAATGTGAGTTTCACCAATGCTTGCAAAGACCTCAGTGATCAGGAAGCCTTCACCTATGCAGCAGAAGTAGCTGATTTGAAGCCTCGTCCTAAACAGTTGTCCACATTCACATTACATCAGAAAATTGCAGCCCGGATAACTGTACATATCTGAGCCAATTTGAAACTAGGTAACTTGGAAAGCAATGGTTTGACTGTAGCACGGATAATCTGTGTGATTTCCTACTTGATTAATTATCTGTTGTGTAGAATTTGCTTTTAATTTCTGCCCTGGTGTGGCTGCAGAAACGTTTGCAGTAGATTCGGGCTGGGTATGTTCCTGTGAGCTGTGAGCATATTTTTAACAGCCTTGTGTGCATACTGTCCTGCACTGAAAAGCTGGGAGCATAACGACACTGCCTGCCTCTCTGTGGCAATCTTGCCTTGGAAAGTTACTGAAGTATGCGCAGTGCTGGGACTGAAGCCCAGACATCTTCTGCTCAGCCCAAGCTTTTTTCTTTTTCGGGTCTACTTGCCTCTTAACATGCTGTTCAGACTTAGGAACATGTGTCTGTACCTTCAGTGGTGCCAAAGGGACAGGACTATCCCACCCATCCTCGCTGGCCACTCTGGTGAGAGAGGGGGTAGCCAGCTGTGCTGTTGGGGAGAGAGAGTAGAAGGTTTTTGCAAGGCCATGACATGGCCTGATTGCGATGACTAGGCTTGCTATTACTAGCTAAAGCTAGTAATAAACAAAATCATTTGTTCAACTTCTAGGACAAAAAAGGCTGTTGGTTCATTCTTGCCTTATGTGTAGGAATGTAAAAAAGCAAAAGTAAATGGCACACAAGCATTTTCCCAAAATCACGTTTTTCCTTAGTAAGAGAATATAGTGTTCTGTGAGTTATCAGGTTATTAAAGGAAAACACTTTGTACCTGGAAAAAAACCCAATACAATTAAATGTAATCTCTGAAGATGCTTCATTTGTTTTATGCTTATTACAATATAGATTAGCTAAAGTCTTGAAGTTTTTTTTTTAATTACCTCATTTTTTTTTTTAAAATCTGTGCTTAGAAGTCTTTAAAAGTCTGTATACATATGTGAATTATTAAGCAGTAGCTACTAACTTGTTTTGATGAATTGTGGTTCAGATTTTGGTAGCATTTTTTTCCCTTAAATCAGAATGCTGCCTTTTAATCTGTTAGCATGTTTCAGGAATAACCATATGTATACTGAACACTCATTGTAAGAACTCTGACTTCCTCAGTGAGGGTTTTTTTGTATCCGCATGAGAAAATATATTTTGGCTTGTGTTTTGGGAACTTTCCCACAGTAGGAGATCTAATTTTTGCGAGGTATTGTTTGGGAATTCAAAAGGAGCACTGGCAGAAAGATAGCTCTACAAAGATGCTTTGTGAAGGGCAGCTGAGCCTGAGCGAGTTGTTTGCTGCAGCCAGTGTTGCAGATTTAATTCGCTGGATATATTTTGCATGAAGGGATGCATTTGAATAAGTCTTGAAATGGAAGTGGTGTTCCACTTCCCTTTTTCTGAAGTTGTTGAAGTTGACCACTTTTCTTGAAAAGAAAGAGAAAGAAGCACTGCTGCAGTGCCTTTTTTTTTTTTTTTTTCCCTACAGCTTTGTTTTGGAGCTAAAAATAGCTATTTGTTTTCTGGGTATCTCTGTGTTATGCCCCTATATCTGTAGATAAATTTCTTCATGTTTTTCTGTCTTGTCTGACCTGAATAAAAGTGATTTAATAGTTGATTTTCAGCAGTTTTAAATAATTCTGGTCAACAATAATGAGCAGTGTGATCTTACCTGATCAAAACGCTCAAGGAATAAGATAAGGTTAAAATATTTAAATGTTCTTGGGGGAGGGGGGGACGGGACTGGACGGGATGGGGACGACCCCCTCTTTTCAGGTATACTTTTTAGCACCAAAAAAAAAAAAAAGAAAAGTAATTTTCTTGTATTAGTATTTCTATGCATAGCAAGATTTCTTCTTTTTCTCTTACTTGTCTGTATTCCTATTAATGCGAGCAACACAATGACAGTGCATCTGGCATCAGTGTTAACTACCTGGGAAAGGGTGTTAAGTTTCATGGAAGATACATCAGTAAAGCATGCCTGTTGTTGACTGTCTTTGCAAGGCTATTTGTTTCTGTTTGTCTGCTTTTTGTATGTTTTGATGTTAAAATAAACTTGGCTTAGTGAAGAAAAACATTCCTTTTTGCAGTTATTCTGGTTTCAAAAGGGATTCCCCGTATGATGATGCTTTGCAGTTTTAAGTTGTTTTTTTCTTTTTGCCAGTTTGTATTTGCAGTTCTAATTTCAGAATATTTGTTTCCTATCTTTATTTTACCTTTTCTCTATTTCAAGGGGGAAATAAAAAAAAATGGTAGTATTTTCCATTGGAAATTAAGTAATTCAGACTTCTTGTCCTGTTAAGGAAAAAAAAAAAACCAACTTTAAAGGGGTGAGTTAGGATGTTAGGCAAATGTGGTTTGTAAGCAGTTAATGGGAAAACAAGACTGTAACACCAATACAGTGGGAAGAAACTCCTGCTTGAGATTTGACTTGCTTAAACCCAAGGCTACATCTTTCGTGGTTCATTGTATTTTTCCAACAGCAGAGCATGCTGATATTCTCTGCTGTCTCACTGTGAGGCTACAATGTAAACAGTAAGTGACCTATTTTTGAGATATGATCTTTGAGGGTCTTTTCTTTCTAAAATCTAAGTAGCTCAGTTTGGTTTAGATGATGGCTCTAAATGTCAGCAGCGGTGCAGCTGGAGGTGTGAAGACTTATGCTACAAGTTTGACATTAAATATGGTTGTGTGTAGGAACCTCTGAAACTGCTTAACCTCCCCCATAGAGTATATAGTGCTCCATTTTCAAACACTGTCTTAAAGTATATAGGAAAAAAATTAAATTAGATGCAATATTATGAGATTATTTGTTGATGTATTTCCTAAAATTCGATTTTTTTTTTTTTAAACTTGAGGCATATGTACAACATCCTATCTTGAGAGATAAGTCTTCCAATTTTGTTTGTTCTGGGGATTAACATAACAGGAAACTTTTTTTATTGTCTTTAGCTCTAGGGTTTTTCCCCATGAAAGTACAGCAGTGGTAAGAAACCTGGGTAGCGACACAATCTTTGCATGCGCTGAATTGGGTGAATAAGAAATGCTAAGGCCTGATGTAGTTTTGTGTCGCTGATACTGTATCTTGTCTGTATTTCTATTGCTTTGTTGTATGGCCACTGAAAAAGGATGCTGGTGGGCTCTCTTCCTGGGGGAAACAAAGATGTGAAGCAAAACAATTCTATTGGTTTGCCGGTTGAGACTGCACACTTTCTCATTTGGTATCTGACATCTATTGGGACATAGTTAAGATATGTACCTGATAACATTTTTGTTTTGACTTTGAGGTAAGTGCTTCATCTTGTCAGGAAGCCATTCATTCCCTCACCTGCACAGAACATTCTCTCAAAAAATTTAATCTTGCTGAAATCAGTAGCATGTTGCAATTTTGTAAGTAGCCAGCATTCATTTGAGCGGTTGTGTGCGTTTCAAATATTTGTCAAAAGAGACATCAGGATACACAACATGCCATGTGGTAAATATTTAGATACGTTTTGAAAAGAGAGATACTGAAATACTGTGCAGTATTATATACTTGTTTGTGTCTGTTGTCAGTGTTGTTGCGGGTGCCTACGCGTCCTCCCTCATCTGTGCTATGGGGCAGACAGGCACTGCTGAAGCAGACCCAGTGACTGATTGCTTGCTCTCAGCCATATATGCTGTAGCTTGTTGAAGTTTTGAAGGTGGCATAGCTAAAGTAATAAAAAAGATGCACTTCTGTTTCAATAGCTGTGTTAAGTATTTTGAAGTCAGGACATTTTACTAACGTTTATGTGTGTTAGTACTTAGTGTTGAAATAGCTTTGAACTTTGAAGCTAGCAACTGTAAAATTAAAATGTAGCTAAAATGTGTTTTTGTATCATTGAGGAGGAGTAAGCCTCACAGCAGGCAAGATGATATTGTTACAATATTACTGGATTCTGTGATAGCTGACTAGAAATTGTTGCTATAAAAAAATAATGAGAGGAAGAGATCTGATGTTGCCCACACTGGTGATCCTACTGGGAGTTCTGCCTGTGGAACCATTCCTTGACTCTGAAGAAACCGCAGCCTCCAAAAAGATTAAAAAACTGGAAGAAAAAATCAGGTGCTGGGTGCTACTGGAGCAGAATGTGTGGCAAAGGTATTCTGCATAGTTGGGCTTTTAATTCCAGTTGCTAAAGTCTTAACAAGATGCTGAAAGATCAAGTTATACATATAGGCAATCTTGATGCATATTGTGATTTCCTGTTGAGGGTGGTTAATGACTGGCAACTTCTCCAGTGAAGGCAGTAAGTGGCCCATCGATTGAAATTACATTACTGCTTGTTCCTTTGTAAAATATTAATTTGGTTCATGGATAAAATACATGTTGAGAAAACAGAGAAATACAGTCAAATTATATAGGTTCCTTTTCGGCTGTAGTCTCAAGGGAACAACTAGCAAATGTATCTTAAGAAAAACAATAAGTGGAGCTATAATTCATGGAGAATGCTTACTCTGTCAGTGTGAAACAAGAAATAACAATTTGCACTCGTTAATGATGAGTACTGGTCAGGTGGTCTCTCTCTAAACTCTTCTTTATTAGTGTAGTAGCTAAGTAGTTCAAATAAATTCCTTGCTAAGGAGGTAGTGAGCAGGTGGGTATACACTCCCAATGAGGCAGTTTTCACTCTGAATTTTATAGAAAGGTAGTTGTGAGGACCTCAGTCCGAGTGGTATTTCATATTCTCTGTTGATCTGTGGTATGCTTTTCTAGATGGTACCTAAAATTTGTTGGGGTGCTACACTGTATTTGTTATACAAAGCACAGAAAGTCATGCCCCTGTGTGAATGGCATGTAGGACCCTGACTTGGTGACTGAAATATTTCACACGCACTGTAGGTATGGAAGCATAAGTGGCTCTGCCAGCTACATGCTGACCAGGAACAGACACTTGCTGGAATGAGGGTAATTGAGTTTCCATCCTTTCCACAGCTTCTCTGTTACTGCTGAAAGCTGCTAATTAGTGCCCATGCCTTGTTTTAATTTGTGATGATTTAGTTTGAAAGTGCCAATTCCTTGGTAGTAGGCCACTGAACGACTATCAGATGGCAACACACTTCCAATTCTGCTATTATAAATGATTTAACAACACCAAGGGAAGGATGATAGGAAGTGATGTTGTAGACATTTACTGAGGTGTAAGAGAGTAGTGTCCATTTGTATTTTAGCTAACCATCTATTTTTCGTGTTCTATCGGATCTTATTTTACCAGATGGAGTATTGATGGATAGCCTGTCTCCACTACTCCTAAATCCTCCTTTAGAAGCTTATAAGATAGTTATTTAAGATGACTTCCAGAGGAATATCGCCATGGTAGTTGGTAAATTTCTAGACTACTGGATATTGTTGGAAAATATAATTGCATATGTGATACAGAGGTGTATACATGCTCTGTTAGCTTTGTCAAGCAGTTCTAAGGACTGAAGATGGTACATTTCTGAATGCTCAGGTGGATTATTAGTCTTTTTTTTTTCTCGTATTCTTTGTGCCTAGTCTTGTGCTACAGTTTAACATCTGTGTTATTAATTTAGTATTTAGTAGATTTTCATTCTCTAAACCTCCATTGGCAGTGCTTTTTAACTTTATGCCTTAAAGTCATCACTTCAGGTGATCGTTTTCTTACTAGGAGAGCACTTAGTCAAAATCACCCTGTTTCTAATACATTCATTCACATTTATAGTTTTCTGAGTGGGAAGTGAACTCTTCTCTGTTTACAAATTGCACTTTCTTACTGTCCATTTTGGCTTGATTAGTAAATGAACATTTAGCCATGACGAAAGTTAACACAGTTTATAGTGACACAATCTACATAAATCCAGCTGGATTTGCTGTTGACATTGGCCCACGTTCCAGCGTATGAGTTACTTTACGTTTCTTTTGAACAAAGGAGGTTTGTTTGAGACAGGTGCTCTAATGGTTACTCAGCTTTTATAAATAGCTTTTAGGTGAAGTATTACTTCTGTTAGCTACTTCACAAGGCATCTTGGTTTATTGCGTGAGGTTTCCAATTTTTTTAAAAAAAGCCATCTGGGCAATAGCTTGCCATATTTAATACCTCGTACGTTGCCATCTATTTTTAGAATGTGCTTGTCATAATTTGTCAGCCAAATATTGTCCTGTCACCTTTGCTACTAGATAGCTACTGAAACGCTGTTCCCAAGATGACTTTTTTTTAAACTAAACATAATGAATTAATACTTACCCCGGTGGTTCCCGGATAATCTTACTTTTTGTAAGCAATAACAGAGGTAGAACTTGCCAACTTTACAACACTCATAAAGGGGCAGAAAAAAATTAGACACCCTTGTTAAGTATTGCATTCATACCATAATGTGTTAAACTGAATTTGCTAAAATAGTTTTGGTAAGTTGCTGAAGTGTGTAGAAAGGTTTGAATGTCATTTGTAGTACTAGAGAAGAATGTTTCTAAATCAGTTGTCAAATGAGCCAGAAGTTAACAAAAAAATAGCAGGACCAGTATCTAGGCTAGGAAAACATGGCTGTTTGCACACTGTATGTTGCTTTAGGAAAACTGTATCAGAATTTCTTTGAAGGAAAAAGGAAAGTTCTGCTTCATCCAAGTGACATCTCATATCTTACTTGATGTCTTTTCCTGTTTCTTCTATTTTTACATGTCTTGAGTTTGGGATTTATCTGAAAGCTAAGGTCAGGAAGTGCCTTCTTCCAAAAATGCTACTACTTGTGGTTTTCTGGTATGTCCTCTGCTCTCTCTTTCCCAAAGGGAACTGTGTTGAAAGTATTTTTCCACAATGAAACACAGATCCATAGCTCTGTGGATTTCATGCTCTGGCTGTGACATATACCGCTTCACTTCTGAAACCGAAACTTGTTAAATCCTCTCTCTGTATCCATGTCAGTTACACGACTGATTAAAATGCAAAAGGAAAACTTCAGTTTGTATTATTACTGCTTTGAATGGAGTCTACGTGTAAGTTGGGATGTGAAGACAGAGAAGCATAGGATGTATGCTATTTGCTAGGACTTAATTCCCATATGGCTTTTCAGATGACCATAATGATAGTGTTTTAGATAACAGTACTTCTATGAGTGAGGGAGACGCCAATCCATTCCTTGTGTTTCCACCAATCATTTAAGGTCATGGAGGATCTTAAATGTGAAAGGTCTCCCACCATAGTGGTGATGATAACAAACATGAAGTTTTTGTTGTGAGCTCTGATGTGTGGAAGAGATTCTCCTCAACTTGCAAACAGAAAGCAATTAGTTAAAACAGTCCTCTGAGAGCATATGGCAATTCTAAGGGCAGCAAAAATGTGGGAATGCTTTTGCATAAATAACTAGTTTTGTTGCAGTCAGCATTGAGTGTGAGGTCTTAAATTCAGGGTTGATTTCTCACAACCAGCCGTGTTTATTCATGAAAGTTTGTGTTATTTTTTTATGCGGAAGAGCAACTGAGCTTGTATGCTTGTGGCATGACCAATTACAGCAAGTATGTACCTTAAATACTTTTGAGGAATAGTTATTGCTGTAAGGAATTGAAAATTAAGCTATATTTGAAGGCACAATTAAAATCTTTAAACAAAGACCCTGTACTCAAGTTTTCTTTTGATGTTCCCCTTTTACAAATTTATTTAAGCTTATGTTTTTATTTAGACTACTGGTGACCACTAAGTCCTCCTTTTTGGAATACAGATTTTACTATATGTTATATAGTCTATAATGACTCTTTTGTCATTTCACTTTAGTTTATATTATTTCATATTTCCATATGCAATAAACTAGATTGTGTTTAGAATTAGGACTGGCAACAGTAGTTGAACATTTTATTTAACTTCAGATTCGTGTATCTGTCTGTAGCATAACTTTTGTAATGGATCTGATTTCTGTTTAGTACTTTGCATTACTTTTAAGAGACTTTGCAATCTGTTGTCTTGAACAGCTTTCAAGAAAACAATTTGTGAGTTTATTTTTAGCAGTTTGAAAATCTCACCCTCAGTATGCAGTGTAAGTTGAAAGAGGCTTATGAAACCATCTCTGTATGTCTGAAAGTTTTCTTAGCTGTTGAAATTCAAAGTACTGACCAGACTGTTTTAAATATATTCCAAAAAGTATTGTTGTTTTTGTTAAGATTTTTGCTTGTGGCTGTTTCTTTTTCTATAATCACCCTGTTTCTAACCTTCTTGGTGTCCTGATAATTGACATATCAATGTAAAATTCTGTATTTAACCAAGAGATAGGATAAAAACCCGAAGTGTAATTTTTGATATAAATTCTGTTGTTTGGAAGGCACGTGACCTTTTTTTTTTTTTTTTTTTGTCCAAAATCTTCCATTGGCTTTGCAGAGAGGAGAGCAACGCAACTTTATTTTCTGTTTGCTTTCAGATAGTCACCATCGTTAGGCTGCTTTAATGTGGTGGTGTTTTTTTGTTTTTTTGGTTTTTTTTTTGTGTGTATTCCTAGCTGGTAACCCTGCAGAATAAGAGACCTACAGTTAAGACAATTCCCACACCTGCTCCCCCCCCCTACTCCAACATCTGCTAACTACCATAAATTGTCTTCCAGCTGTAAAATGTAGGGAGGTGGTAAGCATCTTTCCAAGTCCTTTGTAGTCCATTGAAAGTTGACCTCCAAACATTTGGAACTGGTTTGCATGGCAAAATGAGTAATTGTGTACTAAATGTAATGAATGGAATTGGTAGCTGTAAAGCAAAGGTGAGAGGCTGTGTGTTACCTGCTGAAGATAGTCTTTTCAGCATCTACTGTGCTGTTTCTTTCTTTAGTACCTAAATGATTTCTAAAATGTCAGAATAGACATTTACCTTTCAAGATATATGTATGGCTTTTGAGGTCTTTTCCCCCAAGAAAATAACATAGTAATGGCTGTGAGTAGTTGTAAAAATGAGATCTGGTGGTTCTGTAGATGGCTATGACTGCATCAAGTAACAGATGATGAAAGTGGTGGTCTGCAGGCAATGCAGTGGCGTGCAGCAGAAACAGCTTGATGCTGAGGTATTTCAGCAAATTTCCAGCATGGCCCCTGTGATACCTGCATTGCAGCTGCACTGGAAGGATAACCTGCACAGAGTACCCTTGCAAAGTTTAAAGACTCTGCAATCGTAAGTCATTTAGAAAATATTTGGAGCCTGCTGTTCAGGAATGTATATTTCTGTACAGTAGCTTTACCAATAGATTCCAACTTAATTCACTTGCAAGCTCTTTACTTTGAGAATATTAACGCCACAGCAACGTCTTTTTAACCATTTTAGTTAATCTTCTCAAGACATCTATGAAGAACTTGTTAAAGACTTTTTCTGTAATTAAGAAGAAAAAAAGAGGGGTGAAAAGAAGTAAATAAGTGATAAAGGAGACTACCTGCTAACCAGAAGACTGTCTTTTGATCTGAGATAAATAGAGAAAATGCGATGTGAAGCTTCCAGGTAGGAGCTAAATGATGACCTGACAAAAAGCCAGATACAGAAAAAATTACAGTTGCTATTAATGTCGATGTAACATTCAGAATAATCCTGAGTTTCAACAAGTATATTCCTTAAAAAGAAAACAAAACGTATCCACTTTACATAGGAGGCCTGTTGAAGCCCTTAAATGAGTGTAAAAACTAGAATGTCCTTTCCAAATTACTGTATCATATCTGGGATGATGGGTAGTAGTTTGTCAGTCTTTCCCCTGGTCTATTAAGGATGTAACCTGGAAAATCACAGAATCATAAAATGATAGGGTTGGAAGGGACCTCTAGAGATCATGAAGTCCAATCCCCCTGCAGAAGCAGATTCACCTAGCTCAGGTCGCACAGGAACACATCCAGGTGTGTCTTGAAGACCTCCAAGGAAGGAGACTCCACACCCTCCTGGGCAGCTGTAAATTATTCAAAGGTTATGTTAGCTATAAAATATAGATGGTATCCAGAATTAAGTACTAATTAATAACTTTTTAGTGAAATCCTGAAGGTGTTAGTTGGATTTTAAGTAGTTTTGAGAAATAAGCTTTACCTGGTGCTTTTTTTTTTGTTAGCTGCTGCTTGTTTGGCACTTGACAAAGTAGTAGTGCAGAAAATCGTAGGTGTGAATACAAGGAAATGCTTTTATAATCAATGTAAACTTGAGTTGAGAGTGAAAAGTGTTTTTATATGTGTAAGCAAATATTTTAGTGCCAGACTGTTTTGCATTCTATTGTCATTAGAGCTGGGACAGCAAACAGAGGACTTGAGCGGTCTTTTTGACAGACTGTTCAACTTCTTATAAACACTCTAGTGTGTGTTTTTTTGTGTCCAGCTCCTTTGAGCATCACTAGAAGTTATAATACTTCCAGTGATAGCAATGTAGAGGAAAAAAATACACCCAATTTTTCAGCACTACTGCATTTTTTATTGTACTTCTGCAATTACTACCCTGTGGACAGCTGAAAGATGTTGCCTGTTTCACAATGCAGGTTTTTGGGCCTTTATGTTGATGGGACTGGTGGTAGACTTCTGTTGGGAGGGACTGTAGAGCCATTTAAATTAGCTGGCTCATTAAAAATTAATTTTCAAATACCATAAGCTTTATTTAATCCTTTTGTTCTGCCAGTCATGTACAGTGACTTGTAACACTCCCAGGAAGAAATTATTTTTGTGTATCTTCCAGTTCTCTGAGGAGGACAAAAGAGGTTTCTGATGCTCTGCGGTTTGACCTCATACAGGAATGTCTAAGGATCATATAGTCTTCAGTAGCTAATTCTTGACTACTTAACATGGGGTTTTGGGTCTTCATGGCTAGGCTGTAAAATATGCAAAATCTCAGAATCATGAATCATAAAATCATGAGGATGAGATAAAGGCTATCACCAGTCAAATGTAACAGCAACAGAAAACATTATTAGTGAAACTGTCTTTGCAATCTAGAAGACTTCTGTTAGGGAGCCGGCTACAGGATCAGCTAACTTTGACCCTCTTTCCTAACTGGAGAAGGGGAGAGTGTTTTATCATGGCTGGTTGAGTCAAGGTGTACGTGTTTAGACTTGGGTATTGCCAAAGGAGGTGAATGTTTTTCCTCTTGCCTAGTTGAGATGCTCTGCATCAACTTGATCACCACTGTGCTGTTGTGCGTGTAAGGCTTTTATCAAAATAACCATCTATTTTTTCTCTTCAGAGTGAAGAGAGTGTGTTATAACTCTGTAGAATACATTTTGTTTACAAAACCCAAGATAGATAATTTGGTATTGATATTTTGTCCGGTTTCTCTTTTGCAAAACTTAGTGTATCTTGTTTGGGGCAAAATAAAAAGAAGAGTTCATATGCAAAATAGTAATGTAATGGTTATCTTGAAAGTATATATTGGATTATACCTTATTATTAACAGGTACTATAATGAAAAACAATAGGTAACAATTACTGTCTTAAGTTCAAAATATTAGTTGCAGGCATTTAAAAATGTTAGTGATGTTTACCAGAAGCAGCCTAACAGCCAATAGAGTAGGTATTACTTTGTGTGACATTTTAGCATGTAGTAGATGAATATTAACCACTTTGCCAGAACAATGTCTCTCTAACAGTTAGTGGTGATGTTTGAAAGGCTAAGCCCTCAGGGACTAATAGGAAAAGGAATGAAAAGAGGAGGATAGGAGGTCAAAGTATGTGGTGCATGTTTCCAGGTAGCTCCTTTTTCCCTCTCTGTTAATTGTCCCCTGCAGCACTTGGCACTTGATTTGTGGTTCTTTAGAAAGACATATTGTTACATTTACTTGGAGTGGCAGAAGTAACTTTCAGGGGAAGGGTATATAAGGAGAAAGTGGAGGACCTGAGCTTATAGCAACTCAGCTCATTTTTGGCTTAAATACAACTGAGAGGTTTTAAGTTAACTTCATGAATTTAAATTTACAGAAGCAAGTATGTGAATATTTGTTATGGCACAATACTGTGAAGGACTTTTTTAGTATGACCAGCTTTTAAAATTTATTTCTACTTCACTTGAATTTTTTTTTAAGCATTTCCTTGATTTGAATGAGTTGTATTGGCAAAGCTGTTCATTCACTGGCTTAAGAAACTCTGTCATCCATAAATTGCATACAGTACAGTAGTTGTGAGAGTTTCTCATGTCTGGACCGGTACGCTTAGAAGGAAAGGAAATGTTAGTGATGCTCTTCTGTACAGTGGTACCAGCCTAACTTACGCTCTGATCAATTTTTACTCTAGCAAAAGTGCTTTTGATCATGTTATATCATCAAATACTCATTTTGTTCTTAGAAGTGAGATAAACTATACTGGCAAAGCGGCTTTTGCAGATGTCTTCACTTGTCAGCTAGGTTTGACTGCCTTTGCAGGCTGTTCTTTTTATAGACTTGTCTGGAGAGAGAGGGAGTGTGGGAGTGATAATAAGAGCTTTAATTTTAATGAAATTGTGAAGTATTTGCAGTCTCCTTGATACCTTCCTGTACAAGTATTGCTTCACCAATGAATTAAATGACTGTTTAACTAACTGCTCAGAAGGTGTTCATAAGTTTTCAGACAATTGTGATGCCTGTAGGTGTGTATCATCTCACTGCTACTACTCATAAGGGAATCATAGAATCATAGAATGGTCGGGACTGAATCTGAAACTGTCTTCTTTTTCCAACAGCTATCAAAAATATAGTGCAAGTTCTTATGAACTCTATTTGGAGAGCAAAAAGGGTGAGTGAAGAATGTTAAGGTGATAAATATTGCTATATGAAACCATTAGGCAGACGGAGTTCAAAGTAAAGGTTGGACTATTGACTGTATTTCTTTTTCCAGGAGCATGAGCCAGGAGCATAGGATGGGTGGGTCTTTTATAGTGTTATTTCTGATCTTAGTGGCCTAGTATGTCTTCCAAAAAGAAAGTGATGCTGTTGTAAAGTGGGGAAGTGAATCCATAGATTCATGATTGTATGATTTGAGTGGGAGCATACAGTTTTCCTATAGAGAGACCAGATACACTTTGTAGATTAACATATTCTGTACTTTTATATTTGGCAACAAAACAGTGGGGAAAATTGGGAACTAGTTAAGATTTTTGTCACTCTTTCATTGACAATATAGTATCTGTAAATACAGGTCTAATACTTTGGTTTTGTGGCTTAAGAGATTGGTTATGATTGGTTTCAGTTATTCGAAACAGAAAGCAACACTTGATTAAAATAAGCAAGAGCTTCAAATTTTGTTTTTATTTAAAAACAGGCAAACCAAAAGAAAACTTAAGGAATTTGTCTGTACTGGCATTGGTGGATACACTGCTAGCACTGTTTCAATACAGGAGCAACATCCTAAATTAATATGAGAAATAAAAGTTTTAACTTGCAAATATGAAGTAAACAGCTCTTCAAGGTCTCCATTAACTCCTATTTTTTTTTCCTTTTTTTACAGTGAAGTTTCTAATCTCTCTTATTTCCGTGCAGAAACATAATCTAAAACCTGACCAAGACTCAACCTTTTGTTATCATTGGAAATATAGTCACTCCTTGGTATCCAAGACAGACAAGCATTTCTGAAACTTTCAGTGATCTTGAAGTGTTAAGAGTAGGATCTGTATTTGTGTTTGGGATGCTTTTTTTTTTTTTCCCCCCCCCTCAAAGACTGTATTGTATGCAAGGGATTGAAATAAAATTCATGACATAGATTTATAAATACAAAAATATTGCAAAGTTTTCTTTCTTAATTCTTGTTTCCAAACACTACTGGAGAAGAGAGGTTGTATTTTGGTAATCCAAAACCAGATTCTGTCATAGCTAAACAGTAATTTTAGAGACAATGCTGCTTATGTAAAGTATAGAGACAAAAAATAGGCTTCCAGTAGTCATGAGACTTGTTTGTTTTTCATAGCTGCATTGTTGCTCATAGGAAGGTTCACAATTTGTTTAATTAAAGCTTACTTTATAAACAATGGAAAAAGGTTTTTTTTTGTTGTTGTTTGTTTTTCTTTGTGGGTGTTTTCTTTTTTTAACCTAGTAATTTTTTTTCTTAATATGCTTTGAAAACTGACATACCAAACTTGGTAGGAAAACTGACAGTGTTTTGAATTTGCTTGTTTTTCATAGCTGAAGAAGGAACTTGTTTAAGTAGTTGTGATCCAGGTTTACTAGGTTGAAAAGAGAATAATTTTAGTGCTTTAATGGCATGCATTTAACAGCATGAGTTGCAGGTAACAAACAGAGGGAGCAGTAAGTAGATGGAGTGGTACATCAACAACTGCCAAAACCGTACATTGAATTTCAGCCCTGGCTATTAATCAGTTAGACTGTGAACAGGAAAAAATGCAGAAAAAGTCTTTAGGGTGTTGAGAGAGGAAATTCTTTCACTCTGCTAAACAGAAAAATATATCTTAGTCATACAACAGTTTAAGTTATCTGGATTAGTGGAGTAGCCTTTAAACTGTGTTTCACTGCAGTGAATTTCGTTTGCTGGAAATGTGCTAATAAAAAGTTTTTTTCCTGAAAACATGGCTGAGGCCATCAAGATTAACTTATTACTTTTTAAAAGAAGCTACAAAGAATCCAGCTATTAAATTTTCTTTCTGTGTTTCCTTAGAACAGAGACAGGAGGACATGATGAAACAAAATTAGTTCTGCTGCTTCTTTTGGGTCTTAAGTTCATTTTTCATGTCTATCCTAGCTAAAACAATTTTTCTAAATCCCGAGAAGATAACAATTTAGTATTTATGAGTCAGAAATTATGCAATGCTGAAAATTACTAACATATCCTTTACACACTTGTGTGATGCTGCTAGCAAAGTGTAAGTTATGGTGTATTGAAAGTAGAGCTCTAGAAATGGGTATGTTGGTGCAACCCAAAGAAAGTGTTTTCTTTTGGATTTATATAAGCCCATATTGCTGGACTTGCTCAGATTTAAAGGGAGGTATCTGACAAATCCCCCACAGTGAGTCACAAGCATTCTTCTCTCAGGAAGCTCTGAATTTCCATTTCAGGAAGTGGAATATAAATAACGTTCTGCAAGGAGACTGAAAATTCTTAATATAAAATTTCAATAGTAGAAGTTAGCCCATATTTTCAAGGCCCAAAAGTAATCAAATGTGTGTAAGTAATAGTTATGCAGGTTTAAAGATATATATTTTTTTTAATTTAATGTTTTTCTAGATCACTGATGGTAAAGATTGGAGATGGATTTATTTACAATTCTCTTTTTTTATTTGCTACTTGAAAATTTTTAATTTGGGAATTTGTAACAGGGAATAGAGACTATAAAAGTGGCTGAATATACACCGGTATTTATCATTTATACTTGAATCAGTAAAGAATGTATTTTTCTTATGAAACAGTTCTTTGTAGACTGAAAATTAAAGCTACTTTTGGGTCATGTAAGGAATGGCTGCCTGAGAGTAGTCAAAATGTCACTTGTTTTGCACCGTGATTTAAAGAAAACTCTAGATGTAATATAAATCACAACTCCGGAAAAATATCTTTGATGCTTTGTTGGGTAGCTGTGGAATCACTTACATGGACTTGCATATTTGCTTGAGTGCTGTAAGAGGTGCTATCATTTCACAGGAGACAGACATCATAAAAATTTTTAAAATAAATTTTGCAGATAGAATACTGATGCTTCTGGTTTTCTACCTAAAATCTTTCTAAAATGTGTCCTCAATATGAAAATAAACCCGATGGCAAGTTTTTACTTATTTCTGTTAATTTGTAAGAGGATAAGTAAGAATTTCCCAGTTATTGCTCCAGTATCTTAAAAAATGTCTACAAAAAGGAAATTTGTGGCTCATATTTGTGAGACTAAGTAGACATGCTTGACAAGTTGAAGGTGTTACTGTTGTTACAGTTCTTATTGTCACAGCCTCAGTATTGCTCTTGCTGCATATAAGTTTTCGTAATATAAGAGGAAAAATTGCTTGCCAGCAGTGAAATGAGAATATACCTTTCCTTCAGTGAGATGTAGTTTTGTTAGGCATCCACAAGGGAAAACTTGCACATATATTCAAGCTGAGATGAGTGTGGATCAGATAAGAAGTTAGAAAATGGGATCCCAGAGCTAGTGGAAAATATAAGCTCGCTCCTGAAAGAAGAGACCCCTATTAGTGAAAAATACTACTACTTGCTTTCAAAATGAGGAGGAGTGGCGCAAACTAACTTATTTGACAATACTGACTTTCAAGGCCTTGTCAACCATCTTCTACAGATTCCTTGTTTTGTTGCAACAGGGACTGGAGGGGAATCATAATGAAGGAGAATCTTACATTATTACTAAAGCATGCAAGGAGGAATGTTGCAGGTATCTCTTAGTCCTGACCTTCATCACATATTTCATGTTCTCTTCTGCAATTATGCTGTCAGGGATGCTAACTGATTGACAGCTATGCTTTGCATATTGGACAAGTGAATGATGGGGAAAAAAAAAAAGTCTTTGTGGCTTTGAAAGAGGCCTGATATTTGTTGAGTGGAATACATGTAATTTTATGCCATCATTTAAAATGCAGAATTTAATTAAAAGAAGTAATGCCAGCTCACTTGTGTAACAACTAGGAAGGAAGTAAACATTGTAAAATAAATATGCAGATATATTCTTGTATTCTAGGCTTATTAAACTTGTTATAATGTCTTTGTGAATAGTAGAGGCTAGTAATAGCAAAGTTATCAGTCTTATCAATCTCATTGAGATGGATTTTTTTTTTGGTGAGTCTTCGGTTGTCTCAACTTATACAGAAGTTAGAGAGTAGTGATATTGTGGGACAAAAATTGGTAAAAAAAAAATGATACTGTAATTAAATATCAAGATAACATATGTCTCAAGGGAAAGTACTATTTGCCTGCCAAGTTCAAAGACTGACCTGATAAGAGTTTCTTATGGCAGCCTCCTTATATTTGGTAGTTTTACGAGACTTAGCTAAAGTTTCTATAGTATTGAAATATTTTGTTGTATGTGTTTCTTCTGTCATTCTCCCAGTGAAGGTGAACCAACCTGGAAGATAGAGCTCTTTAAATGCTCGTGTCTCTACTGGAAAGACTGTGCTACATCCTATGAGTGCATGTTTGTTTTGCACAATCTTGATACTTCTTGTAAATGTGTTCAGAAGAATTTTAAACACGTTGAAGTACATAGAACGGATGGCCTTGCAGTTTCTCTGTATCAAAGCTTCAGGCTAAAGTAAAAACCTTTAGTGGCCAGTTCATTTGAAAAGATACACAGGGATTTCTTCTAAGTACTTGCAATGAGGGTTCTTGAGCTCTGTGGTGTGATTACATCAATCTGTTAAGCAGAGTGTTGTTAAGAAAAATGACGTATATACAATTTTTGTTGAGGTAATTAAATCAGGCCTAAAAAGATAAACATCTTCAGTCCTGATCCTCTGAATTGATTACATGTCTTGCTCACATTCCTTCCAACAGTAAAATAGTAGTTCTGAGTATATAAAAATTTGAAAATATTGGTTGGCATCTACCATCCTTAGCATCTGAGCTCTTCTTTTCACAAAATTTGTCTTTTAAGGTGTATATTCTCCCTCTGCTTCTGTAGTCCGTTGTGGATACTGTGGGCCATGACCTGCAAAGGTTTTTATAGTAAGGTGTGTAAAGCCTGTAGCTTGATTATGGCCTTGCTTTAAACAAAGTATTGTAAAAATAAAGATTCGACTTGCACTGAAAGAGAAGTTGAGATATTTTACCGTGAACAAAATATGTATTTCATACAGTCATAGGAAACTTAGAATTCGTTAAAGGTTATTAGACATATGTCTAACTTCTTGGCTTTTCTTGTGGAACTATTTCCGTGTTACTGTGATGTGTCTAAAAATAGTCACCATATCCCCATATTTTTGTGCAATTCCAAACAAAAATGAATCCTGTTGATCATGTAAAAAATATCAAATGGATACCTACTTTAAGGAAATAGAACATTTTCTTTTAAAAGGTTACGGTTGGAGTCTCTGAGCAGGAAGAAATGTTTGCAGATGGGAACTCAAGTTTTTTGGAAACAAAGACCAATCTTTCAAGAAGGATGAAATATTTTAGTCTATGCCTTATGCCTATATCATAGACTCATAGAATGTTAGGGATTGGAAGGGCCTTTTAGAGATCTAGTCCAACCTCCCTGCGGAAGCAGGTTCACCTAAATCAGGTTACACAGGAACATGGCCAGGTCGGTCTTGAAAAGCTCCAAGGAAGGAGACTCCACAACCCCTTTGGGCAACCTGTTCCATCACTCAGTCACCCTCACAGTTAAATCGTTTTTTCTTGTATTTAAGTGGAACTTTTTGTGTTCCAACTTCATCCCATTACTCCTTGTCCTGTTGCAAGCTACAATAGAAAAAAGAGATGCCCCAACCTGCTGGCATCCACCCTTTAGATATTTGTAAATGAGCCTCAGGATGCCATACAATCCACATGGAGAATAATATAATGGAAGAGATTTGCCCATAATACTTTATATCTGAAAACAAGTGGTGCACACTTGTCCTTTCGGGAGGAGAAACCAAGCAGTCCAGGAGTCTAATGTGCTTAGACAAAATTAAGGTCATTACAGGAATGCCAATATTCTAGAAGCTGTAACTTACTTTAGGGCATGCTTATGCTCAGTCTTAAGAGCTTCATCTTTGCTCAAATGTTTTTTTTTTTTTTTCAACACCTTCCCTCACTCCCCCCCCAAGTTTATTACATCATGTGTATTGGTCAAAAAATGACCACTGATTATTTTCTCACTTGAAGTTGCTATAGTCCTGTGGATCTGTAACTTCCTCAATGGTTTGTCTTCAGTTACTCACCTAGCTTCTCTTATAACTGTTTCACTTCCCACCTTCTCATCATGACCCTTTACCTGCTTTTTTACCTTAAGGGAGGTAAATTTGGCAAGGATTAACTTTCGGATGCTTAACTGTTACATTTGTGTAACTTAGAGGGCAGAAGGAAAGCAGAGAAAAGATAGTTGTGATTACTTGCTAGTTTTCTGGCCTGCAATTCAGAAAACTCTAGAGAGAGGAGTGGTGGAAAAAAAAAAGGTAGTGTTAGGATTAATGAAAAAGGAGAAGGAAGACAAAATGGATTCAGAATATTCAGAAAACAAGTTTCTAATGAGATACTCAACAGAGAAAATTTCCTATGGGAAGACATCAGAAACCACACTGACTCACTTGCTGCTTGGTTGCACAAGATAGCTGAGGATGTGCTGTAGAGGGAAGTGGTTGTGGAGGATGTACCAGTTGATGTGGTGGTAGTCTTTTGGCTCTTAATTTCTCTGATTCAGTTTTACAGCACAGCTGCTGTGTAGGGCCGGCTCCTGTGCATGACTGTTGCAGTATTTATGAAGTGCAAATGAGTAGGATTGGTCTTTGTTTGCAGCAAGGCAGGTTAGAGATAATAAATGGTAATTGTTTGGTAATGAGAGAAGTGTCATTTCCTAAATGAGCTTAAGCTATGCTTTTGTTTTAAGCAATTGTAGCCTTTGTTTGCTACAGCAAATGACAACTTTTACATAACAGAAAAAGATGGTGTAGAGAAATTATCCTAACACTGAATAAATCTGTTCAAGTATGAGCTCATTTGATTCCCTAAATAGGTTTTGTTCTTACCTAAAGGAGCAGCTGGGATGTTGTGAAGTGTGATACCAGAGAACACTGAATGCCCAGAAAGTGCAACAGTACAGGTTTCTCCTTGTCTGTACCTCTTAATGCATTTACTGGTATTAAGAGTTGTTATTTTTACATGAACCAAACAAAAACACTTAGGATTTTTTCAGATCATAGTGAAGCATGGGGGGAAAAATGGGATAATATGTTTCTTTTAGAAGTACTAATTCTGGATAGTGGGACTTGCCACTCAGTAGCTGTGCTATGCTCTTAATGTCAATGTATTTAAAGCTGAATTCTCTGTGGACGCTACTTCAACTTATTTTTCAGCATTAATACAGAAAAATCCTAATTGAGTGTCACTGAGAGGATGTCAAAGGAATGCATTTCAGAAACAAACTTATTTGGCAGAACCAACAGTTGTTTAGCTGTGTCAGCAAACTGATATTTCTGACTGTCTGGGGCTTTTTTTCTTGTTAATGTGGCTGCTGTTTTCCCCCTTCTTATATTCAAAAAGAAGTCAATCCTATTTTCACTTGGTACTTCATGGCAGAATTATGGAATTGCCCCTTTGTGTTCTGGATCATAGACTCATATGAAATTGGAAAGATGTCATTGGATAATTGTGAGCTGGCATTTTCCTTTCTGTACTCATGCCAGGGTGCAATTGTTGAGTGCATTAATTGAGGTGTATGGAGAAAAACATGGTGAAAGCTGATGTTCTGTTGAAGTGATTCTGGAGTATATTGCACCTGATATATAGAATATAGAAAGAGCTCCCCAGAAGGCATTCAAGAGAACCACCTGGATGATTTGAACTCTGTTAGAGACTTAGATTTTGCTGGTTTTTCTTCAAACCTTTACTTTCTGGAGGAGATCACTGATGAACAGAAGCCTGTGGTCTAGAAGCACTGATTATGGGGTGACCACAAGTTTGGTTTTGGGTAGTTGTTTCTGGTTTTTTGTTTGGTTTTTTTTTTTTTAAATTAATAACCTGAATAACTAGGAAAGCATTAGCTGTTATTAAGTGTCTGAGGCAGGGAGCTATTGGGGGTCTGAGCAGATTCTCTTGCTTGAAATCACAGATGGAGTACTGCTCTACAGTAGTGGGTGTAGAAGTTGGTAGGTATGTGATTTACTGCCTGTGGGAGATCAAACTGGTGGCTCTGCTTGTAAAAATGATTAGTGGCACACTGTGGGTTCTGGAACATTTTGTGGTATTTGGCTTGATTTACCTGAGTCCAGCTTTTTTGCCATGAAAATGTTTAATGCAGATGGACGTCTGTACTTGATGTAAGTTACCTTTGTATTCTCTAGTTTTAAAGAAACTCATAAACTAGTAAGACCTCTATACTTCTCTGAATCAGCTGGCATCTGGGTTTAGTGACTGAGTCTGAATTACGTTCCTTGTAAATTTCTCACTTTGAATTGATAGATTCAGTGCTTAATAATTCAGAGCTTTTATTGACAGCTTAGTACTTAAATAGAACGTTATATTAGTTTTAAGTCTATTATTTTGCTCCTAGTCTTGTTTGTAGGCACAAAACTATGGTTTTGCAGCTCCATCTCCTCTTTTCCCTTCTTTCAACGGAAAAGTTTATAATTCAAAACTAAAACAATTTGCTATGGTTTTTGTTTTTTTTTTTTTGAGCTAACTGCTATGAAGCTTGAGAACTAAAGAGCTGAGGAAAAACTTCAAGTTTGTTATTCTCCTAACTTTAATTGTTTTTAGCCCTTTAACTTACTTATGAATGTGAGGACTAAATTGAAAGTTTCATTTACAGTAAATATATTCAATAGGAAAATATTGGGTAAATTGAGGAAGTAATTTTTTTTCTTTAAAGGAAATGTTGAGGGCTTTTGTCTTGTTGATTGAGGTGGGTTTATTGAATGCTGAACTGCGCTGGAGTTATGAGGCAGCCCTACTTTGCCTGTAATCTCAGATGCTGATCAAAAAGAAGGCCACTAAGGATATAAGTTTGTTTGGTTTGAGTTTTGTTTGAGGAAGTGTTGCTAAGTGATGTTTAAACTCAAGTTTATTAACAAATTGGTACTAAGTAGTAGTATTCTGTATCTGTGTTCAGAAAGCCAATTGTTATATGGGCAGCTTAACTTTTTTTTCTCAGTAGTAGAGGCCTGCCCAGATACTAAAGTGTTTTCCTGGTCCATTCTTTTCACTTTTGTTGTTCTTAACATAGTGGAGTGTCTTCAGTGGGCATTAATATAGGAAATATGAATTTAATAGAGCTGTGACAATCTCCAAATTCTTCTGAGTCACCTTGAATAAGCCCAGTGCCGGTGGGATGAGAGAAAGCAGGAGAAACAGTAGTTTGTACCACCCAAATTGAGTAATAAGTTATGGCTGCATGTAGTTTCTGAGAAATCCAAATTGTGTTGGTCTCCAGTAGCTAGAGCTTTAATTATACCTTCTGAAATGTTGCTTGAATTTATTACCTTCTTGGAATTCTGATCAAAATTTTCTGTCCAATGTTATTTCAACTTTTGAACTCAAAGAACACAACCTTCTTTTACCAAAGTGAGAGAACTTTCATATTAAATGTCTTAAAGCACTGGTGTCAGTTTAGATTTGCAGGAAAAGGAGAGAAAAACGCTTGGCACCCAGACTGAGTGAATCTTGACACTGTCAGTTGATGAGTAGTAAAAACAAAAACAACTGGCATTTTAAATTCCAAAGTATGTTAATTAGAAGAGTTTTTAAATAAGTATCACAAACGGGGGAAAAATCCCACTTACATAGGCTTTAGGTATAGTAGTGATAGCTCTACTTTGTACAATGAAGTTTTTACCTCTTTCAACTGTTTTAATTCAGTAATCAGTGTAATTTTTGCTGAGAGCATCTCCTAGGCACATTTTACTTAAAATGGGGCATTTTGAAAGCTTTAATTGCTTGCTTGTAACTCATGACTGGAATGATGTAGGGGAAGGCTGAAAAAGAACTCAACTCTGTCTTGGAGGTACACAAGAATGTTTTCTTCTGTGAGGTAAACCTGAAAAATTGCAATCTCCAGTTAATCTGTCACCTTCCTCCTCCTAATTCAAGTGCTGAAAGGTAGGAAGGATAATAGAGAACAATGTGTGCCAGAGCTGAGATGAGTATCAAAGATAGATTTAAGGGAACTCAATTTACTGGTTTGAGACTCCTGAAACCAATTACTGTGCCTGGGTTGGTACTAAAGAATGAGGAACTGGGGATACCACTCTCCTTAGTAATACTTATGGTCAATTTCACACTTAGGATGTTCTGCTGAGTGTCTGTCATTCATCTGCATGTGCTATTTCTTAAACTGAAAACAAGTAGCTCAGCTTAGGATAGAAGGTGAACAGATACTAAGTGGAAAACTATGTGGTATTATTCACCAGTATGCCATGTTACCCTTGGTGAGTTATGCAAACTTCCTAGCTAATCTGTTCAATTATGCTTACTATACCAAAGGGTAAAGCATCCAACTATAAACCCTTATCCATTAAACTTCCTTGTGCAAAGTGGAGCCCTAGTCTGACTGGAAGGCTGTGCTGCCATCCGGTGAGACCTGGACAGACTGGAGAATTGTGCGGAGAGGAGTCTAATGACACGCAACAAGGGCAAGTGTAGAGTCTTGCATCTGGAAAGAATAACCTCATATAAAAAGTACAGGCTGGGGAATGAACTCTTAGAGAGTAGTGTAGGGGAAAGGGACCTGGGAGTCTTGGTGGGCAGCCAGATGACCGTGAGCCAGCAACGTTCTCTCATGGCCAAGAAGGCCAATGGCATCCTGGGGTGTATTAGAAGGGCTGTGGGCAGTAGGTTGAGAGAGATTCTCCTCTTCCTCTACTCTGCCCTCGTGAGACCGCATCTGGAATATTGTGTCCA